>PVJN01001132.1:46233-155079 GCA_004026805.1 Lasiurus borealis | reverse complement strand
ATCCTTCTATTCCCACTTTGCTGAGAGTTTTTATCAAGAAAGGGTGTTGGATTTTGTCAAATGCTTTTTTTGCATCAATTGATATGACTATGTGATTTTTATCTCTCAATTTGTTTATGTGATGTATCACACTTATTGATTTGCAGATATTGTACCTTCCCTTCATTCCTGGGATGAATCCTGCTTGGTCATGGTGTATGATCTTTCTGATGTACTGCTGGATCAGATTTGCTAGAATTTTGTTGAGGATTTTGGCATCTATGTTCATGAGAGATATTGGCCTATAATTCTCTTTCATTGTGTTGTCTTTATCTGTTTTGGTATTAGGGTGATGCTGGCTTCATAGAAGGTGTTTGGAAGTGTTCCTTCTTGAATGTTTTTGAATAGTCTGAGGAGGATAGGTTTTAATTCTTCCTTGTTTGTTTGGTAAAACTCTCCTGTGTAGCCTTTATTTCCTGGAAGCTTTTTGATTATTGCTTCAATTTCTTCCATAGTTATTGGACTTTTGAGATGTTTGGCTTCCTCCTCATTGAGTTTTGGAAGGTTATATTTTTCTAGAAAAATGTCCATTTCTTGCAGGTTGTCTAATTTGTTGGAATAGAGTTGTTCATAGTATTTTTGAACAGTCCTTTGTATTTCCACAGGGTCTGTTGTTATTTCTCCTCTTTCATCTCTGATTTTGTTTATTTGGGTCTTCTCTCTTTGCTTCTTGGTGAGCCTGGCTAGAGGTCCATCAATCGTGTTTATCCTTTCAAAGAACCAGCTCTTTGTTTTGTTGATCTTTTGAATTGTTTCTTTGGTCTCCAAGTTGTTTATCTCCACTCTGATCTTCACTATTTCCTTTTTTCGGAGTACATTGGGCTTTTCTTATTGCTCTCGTTCTAGCTCTTTGAGTTGTAGGTTTAGGTAATTTCTTACCATTGTTTCGTGTTTTTTGCAGTAGGCTTGTAGGGCTATGAACTTCCATCTTAAGACTGCTTTCACTGTGTCCCATAAATTTTGGAATGTTGTGTTGTCATTGTCATTTGTTGCCATGATGTTTTTTATTTCTTCCTTGATCTCTCTGGTTACCATGTCATTGTTTAATAGCATGCTGTTTAGTCTCCATGTGTTTGATATTTTCTATTGTTTTTATTATAGTTGATTTCCATTTTTATGCCACTGTGGTCTGAGAAGAAGCTTGATATGATTTCTATCTTCTTGAATTTGAAGAGACTTTTCTTATGACCCAACATATGATCTATCTTTGAAAATGACCCATGTGCACTGGAGAAGAATGTATATTCTATGGCTTTGGGGTGAAATGTTCTGAAGATGTCAATTAATTCCATCTGGTCTAATGTGTCATTTAGGATTGATGTTACTTTGCTGATTTTTTGTTTAGAGGATTTGTCCAATGGTGACAGTGGGGTATTAAAGTCTCCTACTATAATTGTATTTCTGTCAATCTCTCCCTTAATATCCTCCAAGAGTTTTTTTATGTATTTAGGTGTTCCTATATTGGGTGCATACATGTTTATCAGAGTTATTTCTTCTTGTTGGATTGTTCCCTTTAGTATTATGAAGTGGCCTTCTTTATTTCTTGTTATGTTCTTCACTTTGAGATCTAATTTGTCAGATATAAATATTGCTACCCCAGCTTTTTTTTCATTTCCATTTGCCTGAAATACCATCTTCCATCCCTTCACTCTCAATCTGTGTGCATCTCTTTTCCTGAGGTGCGTTTCTTATAGATAGCAGATATATGGATCATGTTTTCTTATCCAATCAGTTACCATATGTCTTTTGATTGGAGCATTTAATTCATTTACATTTAAATTTATTATTGATAAGTACTTATCTGTTGCCATTTTTAGTACTTATCCCCGAGTTCCTTCTTCGCTTCCTCTTTCTTTTTATTACAGCAGACCCTTTAACATTTCTTGCATTGCTGGTTTGATGGTAATATATTCCCTTAGTCCTTTTTTGTCTGTGAAGCTTCTGATATCACCTTCAATTTTGATTGAGAGTCTTACAGGGTACAGTATTCTTGGATTCAGACCCTTCCTTTGCATGACTTTGTATATTTCATTCTATTCCCTTTTGGCCTCATGAGTTTCTGTTGAGAAGTCAGTAGCTTGTCTCATGGGGGTTCCTTTGTAGCTAACTTTCTGTTTCTCTCTGGCTGCTTTTAAGATTGTTAATTTGTCGTCAGTGTTTGCCAATTTAATTATAATGTGCCTTGGTGTCGGTTTGTTGGGGTTAATTTTGCTTGGGACTCTGTGAGCTTCTTCGATTTGTGTGGGTTTTTTCTTTCCTATATTGGGGAAATTTTCTGTCATTATTTCTTCTAATATGTTCTCTAATCCTTGTTCAATTTCCACTCTTTCTGGAACCACAATTATGCGGATGTTGTTTTGTTTCATGTTATCCCAAAGTTCCCTTAGGCTCTCCTCTTGCTTTTTAACTTTTTTTTTCTAGAAGCTGCTGTACTTGGGTATTTTCTCCTACTGTGTCTTGTAGCTCACTGATGCGGTCCTCTGCTTCTTCTAGTCTACTTTTGATGCTTTCTATTGAGTTCTTTATAGCAGTGATGTCATTTTCATTTCTTCTTGTTTATTCTGCACCTCCTCTAGGTTCTTCTGCATTTCTTCTTGCTGGTTCTTCATCTCCTCTTGGGTCTTCTTCATTTCCTCTTGGCTCTTACTCAGATTGTCAATTTTGTCTTCCATTCTTTTCATCCACCTTATGATCATTTCTCTGAACTCTTTCTCTGGCAGGCTTATTTCTGCTTCTATTTCGTTTACTTCCTTTTCTGGTGAAACCTGCCTTTCTGTCTTATGTGGGCTGTTTCTTTTTCTGCACATGGTCTTTCTTCTCCGGGTATCCAGTTATGTAATTCTCTCTCCTACGTTGATTGAAAGGCACAAACTACAACACGACCAAGTACAGCATACAAGGCACTGAGTAGAAATGTATTCAAGATGTAAATAATGACAAATAAGGTGACCACCAGTGAAAGACAATTTAGGGGTAAATAGAGAAAGAAGAAGAGGAAAATGAGGAAAAAAGAAAAGAAAGAAATGCTAAAATCAAATTGGGAGAGCGAAAAAAAAATGAACAAAAAAATAAGATAAGAAAATAAAAAGGGAAGAAGGAGAAGAAAAGAGGAAGAGAAAAAAGTCACAGAGAAAGGAAAGCATATAAGAGAGAAAAGGGGAACAAAATATAGATGTCAGGAAACAACTCCAATAGAACAGTCACTAATCCCAATAAAGGCCAGCAGCTAGTATCTAAAGATTAATACAAACTGAAAATAGCAACTTGTATTGAGGGAGGTGAGGGAAAAGAGAGGGAAAAAAAAAGCAAGCAAAAAGCAAAATAAAGCAAGTAGAATAAACTAAAAGAATCTCACAAAAAATTTCAAAAAATCGATATAATCACTTTTCAGCAAATAGCAACAAAAGGGCATAGAGGAAAACTACTTTTTGGATAGTGAAGAAAAGAAGAGAGAGGTTTGTATGAACTTGTAGTAGGGGATTTGAAATTAGATATATAAGTGGGGTGAAATTTTAACCAGGTAGAGAAAGAATAGGGAGAATCTAAAGTTGGAAAAGGGAAAGAGAAACAAGACAACAAAATAGGGAAAGTTAGGAGGAAAGTGTTCCCATAAAGGTAGAGTTGAGTTGGAGTAAAATTATGCTAAAGGAAAGATGGAAATAGAATGTAGAACTCTAATCCCAAAATAAAATAAAGAGAAAACAAAATGACACTTGTTTTTTTCCAAAAAGGTAAAGTACTAGTAGTAATTAATAATACTAGTTTCAAACAAAAATGTAATAATTAAAAAGGTAAAATCAATTGAGGCAGAAAGAAAAAAAAAAGTCTTTTAATTAAAATATGTAAAAATGAAAAAAAAATTAAAAAAAAAGAATGGTCCTTCACTTCCACTATTATTCTGCTTGGCACTCCTTTTTCCCAGTAAGGAAGGTATTGCAGTTCCCTGTGTTCCCCTCTTGGTGTTTTAAGCTCTTTATTCTTTTGTGGTTATGCGAGAGTCAATTTGAGTGTCATCCACTGGGTGGCAGTGTTTCGGAATTGATCTCTGAGACAAAGCACAGGACCTCTCAAGGCTGTGCTCAGATCCTGCTACTCTGTGGTTCTCAAAGCCAGTTTGTGGGGATTTTGCAGCCGGAACAGTGAAATAACTCCCAGGCTCTCCCTCTGCCCCAGAAAAAAACGAGTTGTTTTCCAGAGCTTCCCTCTGTCAACAGCTCAGAGAGTTTGCCTCCACACTTAGGGATCACGCCCTGACCACCTCTGCGGACCTCTCCAGAGGCAGCTTTCCTGCAGCCCAGTTCCCACAGTATGCGCGCCTCTGTTGTGTGGGGGTAGGAGACCTCACCCTGTCCCAGACGAAATCTGACCCTTCTGTGTGCCGCGTGGATCTCTGAATCCGCCGCCCCCGCGTCCTCGCCACCTGGAAAGCCGTGCTCTGGGTCCCCGGCTTTCCGTGTATTCTGTGGACCTCTGATTTCGCAGCGTGTCTGCGCCGATTGGAGAGCGGAGTTCTGGGTACCCGGGCCCCCGGCTGCTTGATGGGTGCCCCAGCTGCCGGCTTCAGACCGCCGCAGGCATCCACCTCCCTCTGCAAGATGGCGCAGTCTCCGTGTTCGCGCTGGTGGCTCCGGCGGACAAAAACCCTGTGGCAGTTGGGCTGCCTTGCCGGGAGAGCCCCATCCAGCAGTCCCCTGCCTTCTCCTGGATATAACTGACTCTTAACTTGCCAACAAACACATCCAGTGCGACTCTCAGCCGCTCTCTTTCCCTATGCCCAGCGACAAAGCTCTAGACGCATCCGTCTACTCCGCCGCCATTTTTCCCCCTTCTTCTTCTTCCTCTTCTTAATGAGTATCTTTCAGCATTTCATATAATACTAGTTTGGAGTTGATGAATTCCTTTGGTGTTTTCTTATCTGTGAATCTCTTTATCTGATAAGAGCTTTGAATATTTCTTGCCATTCCCGTCTGGCCTGCATAGTTTTTGTTGAGAAATCAGCTGATAGTCGTATGGGTGCTCTCTTGTAGATAATTGTTTTTTTTCTTGCTGCATTTAATATTCTCTCTTTGTCTTTTGCTCTTGGCATTTTAATTATGATGTGTCTTGGCGTGGTCCTCTTTGGATTCCTTTTGTTTGGGGTTCTGTGTGCTTCCTGGACTTTTAAGTCTATTTCCTTCACCAGGTGGGGGAAATTTTCACTCATTATTTCTTCAAATAGGTTTTCAGTATCTTGCTTTCTCTCTTCTTCTGGCACTCCCATCATTCTGATGTTGGTACACTTGAAGTTGTCTCAGAGGCTCCTTACACTATCTTCCAAATTTTGGATTCTTTTTTTTTTTTTTTTGCTTTTCCAGTGGTTTTCTGCTTCTTTATATTTCAAATCTTTGACTTGATTCTTGCCTTCCTCTTGTCTGCTGTGAGGTTTCTTTATAATATTTTTTAATTTAGTCAGTGTATGTTTAATTTCTAGTTGGTTCTTTTTCATCTCCTCTTGGATTTCACTAAATTTATACATTTTTTCTAGGAAATTCTTGAAATCTTATAACTGTTGTTTTGAATTCTATATACAGTCGTTTGTTTTCCTTCATTTCTTTCGTTTGTGATCTGTTCCTTTGTTTCCGTATTTTCAGTATTCCGGGAGAACTTCTGTGTTGGAATCAGCCTTATGATATAAGACTTGCAAAACTGCAAAAGCCTCTCTGTAGAACTTTGATGCGGTGGAGTATCATGGCTTAGCAGGCAGCCTTGGCTTCCAGTCAGCCCAGTCCTGCGCAGCCCCTGGATCTCAAGTGTTTCTTTGTAATCACTGCAGCTGTCTCTGTGCTCCCACATACGTGTGCCTCTAGACCTCTGCCTTTCCATTTCCCTTGCACTCTGGGCCCCGTATGATCTGGGTCCCCATGGTCCCGCCCAAAATGGGGATTCATTGCCATAGGATAAAGGGTTCAATGCAGTTGTGAGTCTCTGTCTCCCTCCCGCCAGGGAAAGCCAGCCAGGCACTTGGTGCCCGCACTTTACATGAATGCATCTCTGTTCCTCAGCTTTTTGAGTCTCCGTGAGCCCCTCTCTTTCCTTCTAGTTGTAGAATTTCCACTCAGCCAACTTTCATGTGGTTCTGGATAATGTCTATTCTCTGTTTTAGTTGTAGTTTTGAAATTGTTGTGCGAGGCAGCAGTTTAGGTGTTCACCTATGCTGCCATCTGGATTTCTTTTGTTCATTGAGTTTTACAGAATGTGAACTAGTGGGGGGAGATAGAGAAACATCAGTGTGGGAGATAAACATTGATTGGGTGCCTCTTCATATATGCCCTGAATCCTGGAGATAGAACCCACCTGCTAAGCATGTGTCCTAACTGGAGTGGAGCCCATAAACCATAGGTGTACTGGCTTTCTAGCACCTCTTTTCTTCCACCTCAAACAGGAGGGTATAAAAAAAATACAGCCCCAGTTGGCACTCCAATCTTCCACTGTGACTGTCCCCCACTCTGTTGGGCCTCCACCTAGGTGCCAAGCAGGCCAAATCTCCTTGTCTCCCATGCCACCACACTCAGCCACAAGGGTGCAGATTTCCAGCCTCAATGTGGCATTTTCTGTAGCTTGTTGGCTATAAAGCTTTTCTCCAATTAGTCTTCAGTTGTTTTTTTTCAGAGTGATTTTTCTATAATTTATTTTTAATTTCAGTTTAGTCCTGGAAGGACGTTAGGATAGCTTCTACCTATTCCACCGCCATCTTGAATCTTTCCCTTTTTATTAACTCTCATAGACACCTTCCCATCAACCATTTAAAAATTTCATCTTCAAGGTTTATGTGCTATAAATAGGAAGAGATGTTTTATTGTTTCATGTTTTCTTGCTTTATTTAATGATTTAGCTTGATTTTCTATTTTTTTAAACATATTTCTTCTTTCAGAATTATCCCTTAGGTCCTTTGCTATTTTTGTTGATGAAAGTGTTCAAATAATAATAATTTTGTATGGTTCATCCAAATATATTAAGGAGCTTAGTATTTTCCATAATTTTTTTTTGTTGTTGTTATAAAATGTTCTGTTTGGGTATAGTCAGTTTTTAAAAAGATATTTTTATTGACTTGAGAGAGGAAGGGGAAGGGACAGAGAGATAGAAACATCAATGCTGAGAGAGATTCATGCCCCTATTGGGGATTGAGCCCACAACCCAGGCATGTGCCCTGACCAGGAATTAAAAAGTGACCTCCTGGTTCATAGGTTGATGCTCAATCACTCAACCATGCTGGCAAGGCTACAATAATGTTTAAAAAATATAAAAATAGAGCAGCAGTGAAACACAGGGAACTGCAATACTGTCTCGACTGGATAACAGGAGTGCCAAAGAGAACAATAGAGGCAGTGAATGACCTTCACTACTGTACATTTTATTCTTTTATTTTTTATATTTTTTATTTTTTATTTTTTACTTTTTCATTTTTTAATTAAAATAATTTTTTCTTTTTTCCTCAATTGATTTTACCTTGTTAATTATTATATTTTTATTTTTAACCAGTATAATTACTACTACTATTTTACCTTTTTGAAAAAAAAGAAGTGTCATTTTATTTTCTCTTTATTTTCCTTTGGGATTAGAGTACTGCATTCTATTTTCATCTTTCCTTTAGCATCATTTTACTCTATTTCAACTCTACCTTTACGCCATCATTCTCTTCCTAACATTCCCCATTTTTTTTGTCTTGTTTCTGTTACTTGTTCCTACCTTAGATTTTCCCTATTCTTTCTTTTCACGTGGTTAAAATTTTCACCCCACTTATGTATCTAATTTCCAGCCCTCTACTCAAAGTCCATACACACCTCTCTTTTCTGTCTTCACCATTAAAAATTGTTTTTCTCTATGACCTTTTGTTGTTTGCTTGAATGTTGATTATATTGATTTTTTATACTTTTTTTGTGAGATTTTTGCTTATTCTACTAGTTTACTTTTTCTTTTTGTTTACATTTTTTTTTATCTGTTTTCCCTTGCCTCCCTTGATATTAGTTGTTATTTGTAGTTTGAATTAATCTCCAGGTACTTGTTGCCAGCATTTGTTGGGATTAGTGGCTGTTCTATTGGAGTTTTCTCCTGATATATATAATTTGTTTTACTTTTCTTTCTTATTCTCTTTCTTTTTTCTCTTACTTTTTTTCTTCTTTATTCTTTTCCTTTTTTCCCCTCTTTCCCTTCTTCAAAATTCATTTTAGCACTCATTTCTTTTCTTTTTTCTCTTTTCTTCTTCTTTCTCTTCTTTCCCCTAATTTGTCTCTCTATGGTGGTCACCTTATTTGTGGTTATTAACATTGTGAATACATTTCGGTTCAGTGCCTTGTGCATTGTATCTTGTTGTGTTGTATTTTGTGCCTTTAAATCAATGCAGGAGAGAAAACTACATAACCAGACACCTAGAGAAGAGAGACCTTGGGTAGACAAAGAAGCAGCCCGCATATGAAAGAAAAGCATGCATCACCAGAAAAAGAAGTAAATGAAATGGAGGCAAGCAACCTGCCAGAGAAAGAATTCAGAGAAATAGTCATAAGGTGGCTGAAAAGAAAGGAAGACAAATTCGACACTATGAGTAAGAATTAAAAGGAAATGAAGAAGAATAAAGAAGAAATGAAAAATGGCATCGCTGTTGTAAAGAACTCAGTAGAAAACATTAAAAGTAGACTAGAAGAAGCAGTGGACCACATCAGTATTCTAGAAGACAAGTTAGGAAAAAATACTAAAATAGAGTAGCTTCTAGAAAAAAAAATTAAAAAGCAGGAGGAGAGCTTAAGGGAACTTTGGGAGAACACAAAACAAAACAACATTTGCATAATAAGATTCCCAGAAGGAGAGGAAAGTGAGCAAGGAATAGAAAACTTGTTTGAAGAAATAATGGCAGAAAATGTCCCTAAAAAGGGGAAGAAAAAAACCCACACAAATTTAAGAAGCTCTCAGAATCCCATGCAAAATGAACCCCCCAAAAATCGACACTAAGGCACATTATTATTAAATTGGCAAATACCAAGGACAAAGTAACAGTCTTAAAAGTAGCCAGAGAGAGACAGAAAGTTATCTATAAGGGAACCCCCATCAGACTAGCGACTGATTTCTCAACAAAAACTCATTAGGCCAGAAGCGAATAGAATGAAATATACAAAGTCATGCAAAGGAAGGGTCTGAATCCAAGAATACTGTAACCTGCAAGGCTTTCAATCAAAATTGAAGGTGAAATCAGGAATTTCACAGACACAAAAGGACTAAGGGAAAATATTACCACCAAACCAGCAATGCAAGAAATGTTAAAGGGTCTGCTGTTAAAAAAAGAAATAGGAAGCGAAGAGGGAACACAGGTATAAAGAATTAAAATGGCAACAGATAAGTACCTATCAATAACTTTATATGCAAATTTATTAAATGCTCCAATCAAAAGACATAGGGCAATGGATTAGATAAGAAAACATGACCCATACATCTGCTGTCTACAAGAAACCTATCTTGGAAAAAAAGATGCACACAGACTGAGGGTGAAGGGATGGAAGACAGTTTTTCAGGCAAATGGAGATGAAAAAAAAAGAGCTGGGGTTGCAATACTTATATGTGACGAATTAGATCTCAACGTGAAGGACATAACAAGAGATAAGGAAGGCCACTTTATAATACTAATGGGAGCAATCCAACCAGAAGAAATAACTTGATTAAACATATTCGCACTCAATACAGGAGCACCTAAATACATAAAAATCTCCTGGAGGATATCAAAGGAGAGATTAACATCAATACAATCATATTGGTGACTTTAATACCCCACTATCACCATTGGACAAATCCTCTAAACAAAAAAACAACAAAGAAACATCAAACCTAAATGACTCACTAGGCCAGATGGAATTAATTGACATCTTCAGAACATTTCACCCCAGGGCCACAGAATATACATTCTTCTCCAGTGCACATGGGTCATTTTCAAAGATAGACTATATATTGGGTCATAGGCAAAGTCTCTTCAAATTCAAGAAGATAAAAATCCTATCAAGCAGTTTCTCAGATCACAATGGTATAAAACTGGGAATCAATTACAATAAAAACAATCCAAAGAAATCAAACACATAGAGACAAAACAGCATACTATTGAACAATGACTGGGTAAAAATGTGGGACCCCCTTTCCACATCCCGCATGATTCAGGGTTCCTGGTTCAGGGTTCGGGTTCTGAAGGAGGCTGCATGTAAATGAAAAGAGAGACTAGAGAATATTAATTTGGTGATATTGGGGGGCCAGGCAGGAGCCTTCCTCTAGTGGAAAGGAATACCACTTGCTCTGGCCTTTTTCTCCCTTTAGGCAGGAAAAAACAAAACAGAAATTAACATGAAACAAACAGGTAGAGGCTGCTTTAGCAAACAATGTTTCATCTAAACAGTAAGTGATTATCTCTGACCTTTCAGAGCAATTAAGGTTGACCAGCCTTCTGGTTTCCTGTTTATATTCATATAGGGAGAACAATGTTTGGTTTCCAACATAACTGGAGAGATCAAGGAAGAAATAAAAAACATTATGGCAACAAGTGACAATGAAAATACAACAATACAAAAATCTATGGGACACAGTGAAAACAGTCTTGAAAGGAAAGTCCATAGCTCTATAAGCCTACTACAAAAATCAAGAAATAATGGTAATAAATTACATAACTCTACAACTCAAAGAGGTAGAAAGAGAGCTACAAGAAAAGCCCAGTGTAAGCAGAAGGAAGGGAAAATAGTAAAAGTCAGAGCAGAGATAAACAACATAGAGACCAAAGAAATAATTCAAAAGATCAACAAAGTCAAGAGCTGGTTCTTTGAAAGGGTAAACAAGATTGATGGACCTCTAGCAAGGCTCACCAAGAAGCATAGAGAAAAGACCCAAATAAACATAATCAGAAATGAAAGAGGAGAAATAACAACAGAACCCACTGAAATACAAATATTATTTTAAAAAATACTATGAACAATTCTGTTCCAACAAACTGGACAACTTGTAAAAAATAGACATATTCCTAGAAAAATATAACCTTCCAAAACTCAATCAAGAAGAATATAAACCTCTCAATAGCCAATAACTATGGAAGAAATTGAAGCAGTCATCAAAAAGCTTCCAGCAAACAAAAGTTCGGGACCAGATGGCTACACAGGAGAGTTTTACCAAACATTCAAGGAAGAATTAAAACCTATCCTCCTCAGACTATTCCAAAAAATTCCAGAAGAAGGAACACTTCCAAACACCTTCTATGAAGCCAGCATCTACCTAATAAAAAATCTAGATAAAGACAACACAATGAAAGAGATTATAGGCCAATATCACTCAAGCACATAGATGCCAAAATCCTCAACAAAATTCTAGCAATTCGGATCTAGCAGTACATCGTAAAGATCATACACCATGATCAAGTAGGATCTATCCCAGGAATGCAAGCATGGTACAATAAACATGATACATCACATAATCAAATTGAGAGATAAATATCATATAATTTCAATTGATGCAGAAAAAGCATTTGATAAGATTCAACACCCTTTCTTAATAAAAACTCTCAGCAAGGTGGGAATAGAAGGTTGATACCTCCACATTATAAAAGCCATAAATGAGAAACTCTCAGCTAGCATCATACTCAATGGGCAAAAACTAAAACCATTTCCCTTAAGTACAGGAACAAGACAGGGTTGCAATATCTTTCCAGACACAGCTCCTAGGGTAATGGAAGCTAAAGACAAAATAAACAAATGGGACTACATCAAAATAAAAAGCTTTTTCACAGCAAAAGAAACCATCAACAAAACAACAAGAAAGCCCACTGTATGCGAGAACATATTTCCGAATGTTATCACGGATAAATGTTTAACCTCCAATATCTACAGGCAACTTACACAACTTAATAAAAGGAAGATAAATAATCCAATAAAAAAATGGGCAATGGACCTAATTAGAACCTTTTCGAAAAAAGACAGTTGGAAAGCCAAGAGACACGTACAAACATGGTGAAAGACACTAATTATCCGAGAGATGCAAATTAAAACGACAATGTGGCATCATCTCACACCTGTCAGAATGGCAATCATCAACAAATCAACAAATGACAAGTGTTGGCGAGGATGTGGAGAAAAAGGAACCCTCGTGCACTGCTAGTGAGAATGCAGACTGGTGCAGCCACTGTGGAGAACAGTATGGAGTTTAATAAAAAAACTAAACATAGAACTCCCATTTGACCCAGTAATCTCATTCTTAGGAATATATCCTAAGAAACTAGAAACACGAATCAGAAAGGATATATGCACACCTGTTTGTCGCAGCACAATTTACAATAGCTACAATTTGGAAACAGCCTAGGTGCCCGTCAGCGTATGAGTCGATCAGAAAACCATGGTACGTCTACACAATGGAATACCGTGATGCCATAAAAAAGAAGGACTTCTTACCATTTGTAGCAACCTGTATGGAATTGGAGAGCATTATGCTAAATGAAATTAGCCAGTCAATGAAAGAAAAATACCGGGAATCTAAGATGCTGGCATAAGTAAACACCTACACTGCTGCCTCGCAAAACAATTTCAAAACTACAAATAAAAGACAGAATGGACAGCATCCAGAACCACTGGAAAGCTGGCTGAGTGGAAATTCTACAACTAGAAGGAAATAGAGGGAATCACGGAGACCCAGAGGATCTGCAAATGTTGAAGTACGGAGATGCACGTGTGGAGAGAACGGGTTCCAGAGTACCTGGCTGGCTTTCTCTGGCCGAAGGAAGATGGAGACTCCCAATTGCCTTGAACCCCTTATTTTACGACACTAAACCCCAGGTCCATCTGAAAATCATACGGGGGAAGTTTGGACTGTGAAAAGGGAGAAGTGCTCGGAAATTTAGGGGAGTCGAGAAAGGGCAGGATTCTGGTTGTGCGCACAGCACTTTGCGCAGAAGACCAATTGCTGATCATGCTGCTGGCTTTCACAAGTAGGCGGGAGACAGAACTTCCCAATTTTGCCACTTCTAACTCCACTACATCCCAGTTTTGGGCGACACCTTGGGGACCTACACTCATATGGTTCCGGCGCACAGGGGAGCCAGAAATGCAGCAGTCTAGAGGCACTGTGAGAGTGTAAGTGCGCCTGCACAGGGACTGCTCCAGCAATTACCCAGTCATGTGAGACTCAGGGGCTGTGGAGGGCGGGGCCTGGAAGGCAAGGCTGTCCATTAAGCCCTGAGACTCCACCCATCCCAACCTCAACTGAGAGGCTTTTGCAGTTTTGAAAGTCTTGTATCATAAGGCACAATCCAACACAGAAGTTCTCCTGGCATAATGAAAATGCAGAGACAAAGGAAGAGATCACAAACAAAAGAAATGGAGGAAAACAAATGACTGGATATAGAGTTCAAAACCATGGTTATAAGGTTTTTCAAGAATATGCTAGAAAAGATGTATAAATTCAGCGAGACCCAAGAGGAGATGAAAAAGGACCAAGTAGAGATAGAAAAGGTCCAACTAGATTAGTTGTCTGTGTCCATTGATTAGGCTTACGTGCATGCATATAAGTCCTTTGATTGATCTCTACCCCTTACCCCCACTATCCGCTACCTTCCCTGAGTTTTGATGTTCTGACTGATGTTTCTCTGTCTCTGGATCTATTTTTGTTCATCAGTTTATGTTTTTCATTATATTCCACAAATGAATGAGATCATGTGATATTTATCTTTCTCTACCTGGCTTATTTCACTTAGTATAATGTTCTCCATCTTCATCTATGTGTTGTAAATGGTAAGAACTCCTTTTTTTACCACAGAGTAGTATTCCATTGTGTAGATGTAACACAGTTTTTTAATCCACTCATCTACTGATGGGCATTTAGGCCATTTCCAAATCTTAGCTATGGTGAATTGTGCTGCTATGAACATAGGAGTGCATATATCCTTTCTGATTTGTGTTTCTAGTTTCTTGGGATATATTTCTAAAAGTGGGATCATTGGGTCAAATGGAAGATCCATTTTTAGTTTTTTGAGGAAACTCCATACTGTTCTTCACAGTGGCTGCACCAGTCTGCATTTCCACCAGCAGTGCCCGAGGGTTCCTTTTCCCCCACATCCTCGCCAGCACTAGTTTTTTGTTGATTTGTTGATAATAGCCTTTCTGACAGGTGTGAGATGGAACCACATTGTCGTTTTGATTTGCAACTCTCTAATGATTAATTACTTTGAACAGGTTTTCAAATGTCTCTTGGCCTTCCTTCTGTCTTCTTTAGAAACTTGTCTATTTAAATCATTTGTCCACATCCCGAGTAGGGGGGCGTTCAAGAGGCAGCTGATCAATGTCTCTCTTATCAATGTTTCTAGCTCTCTATCCCTCTCCATTCCTCTCTGTAAAAAATCAATAAAATATATATTTTAAAAAAATAAAAATAGATTAGTTGCCTATTTTTTGATTGGGTTGTTTATTTTCTTTTTGTTAAGCTGCATGAATTCCCTATAAATGTTGGGAGATTAAACCCTTATCTTTTATATCATTGGAAACTATGTTCTCCCATTCTGTGGGCTTTCTTGTTGTTTTATTGATGGACTCCTTTGCTATACAAATAAATAATTTTTAGAAATGGATTTTCAAGACTAGTTCTTATTCTGCCATGTACATCCTATCTAATGAAAGAATAATATGGAAATTGACCATCACTCCATCACACAAGATAGCTGCCCCCATGTGGACATAGGATGACCACCACAAGATGTCCTGCAGGGGAGAGCAGTTGTGGGTGATCAGGCCAGCAGGGGAGGGAAGTCAGGGGTGACCAGGCTTGCAGGGGAGGGCAATTAGGGGGAACCAGGTCAGCAGGGGAGGGCAGTTAGGGGCAAGCGAGCCAGCACTGGAGGTGTTAAGCATCCATCAGGCTGGCAGGGGAGTGGTTAGGGGGTGATCTGGCTGGCATGCAGAAGCAGTTAGGTGCAATCAGGCAGACAGGCAGGCAAGCGGTTAGGCGCCAGTAGTCCTGGATTGTGAGAGGGATGTCCGACTGCCCATTTAGGCCCCTTCCTTCAAGGAGTCCCAGATTGTAGAGAGTGCAGGCTGAGCTGAGGGACAGTCCCCCTCACCCCCATGCTCAAATTTCATTCACCAGGCCTCTAGTACATTATAACTTAGCAAACTTCTTTTACTGGATGGTTTAGGTTATTTTCTGTCCTTATATAAGCAGTAGTCTGATGAACTCATATCTTTGTGTGTAGCATTGTTTCTTTTAATGTAAAGGAAATTTTATAGAGATTATGAAATTTGTTATTTGAAATAACTAGGTCAGATAATCAAAATACTTTAACATTTCTTTTTTTTTTTAATATATCTTATTGATTTTTAACAGAGAGGAAGGGAGAGGGATAGAGAGTCAGAAACATCTACGGGAGAGACATCGATCAGCCGCCTCCTGCACGCCCCCTACTGGGGATGTGCCCACAACCAAGATACATGCCCTTGACCGGTATCGAACCTGGGACCTATCAGTCCACAGGCTGACACTCTATCCACTGAGCCAAACCGGTTTTGGCTAAAATACTTTAAAATTTCTTGATATATAGACCAAATAGCCTCCCTAGACATTTAATAACTGTCACTTCCTCCAGGAACATGTGAGAGTCCCCTTGTCTGACAGCCTCAGTTAGCAATGAAATTTTCATTCTTGATAATTTGATGGTCGCAAATAGTATCTCTTCATTTTAATTATTTGAACATTTTTATATGTTTTTTAACTATATTATTTTTCTCCTTCAATGATTTGTCTAATTAAATTCTCTCTTTTTATTGCAGTTTCAATTTTTCTTATATTTGGAAGGAAAAAAATCACATTTGAAATGTGTAGAGAACGATTAGAATGTATATTAATGATTTTTTTAAATGGTGAAATTTTGGATGATTGTAATTGTCTTCATCTTCATCTTTTTTCCTGATTATTCTGTAATAGATTTTTGTGGGGTTTTTTTTTGAGGACTGTTTTCTAGTGATATGTTTTTGGCCTCTTTTGTTTTCTAGTGACATGTTTTTGGCGATGCCTCCTAGCCCCACGTAAATCTGAGAGACTCTGGGTGACAATCTTGCTTACACACCCCGCTTCTACCCTGTCTTGGAGCATGGCAGTGCGAGAATGTGTGAGGTATGGTAGTAATAGTGTACCATTGTTTTTGTTTTTCACATGTCATGTCCAGCCTGCTATGGGATGGATGAGGAAGAAGAGGACCACTATGTTTCACAGCTCAGGGAAGTCTACAGCAGCTGTGACACCACAGGGACAGGTTTTCTGGATCGGGAGGAGCTGACCCAACTCTGTCTTAAGCTTCATCTGGAAAAGCAGCTTCCTATCCTTCTGCAAACACTGCTTGGAAATGACCACTTTGCCAGGGTGGGTATTTGACTTTATTCTCATAAAGAAAAGCAAAGAATACTTTTGTTGGTAATTATTGGCATTTGATAAATATCAGCTGAATAAAGATACTTGTCAAAGAAAAGTTACACATTTTAAAATTCATCTTGCAGTTGGACAAAATTTCAATCTACTATTAAGGAGCAAAGGATACTTATGTTCAGAGGTATCCTGTAATTTCATATAAGCAAGAAAAAAAATGAACTCTGAGAGTTCTTTTTTCTAGGAAATTGAAGGTTATTTAAGTGGTGATCCAAAATCTAGATAAAAACTTTCCTGATAGAAATACCTTGTTCTAACCTCTTGAATGTGTCCAGATGTTAACATGTTAGTTCTAAAAACAGTGCCTGTTATCCCAAAGTACTTTATTTTTTGATGCAATTATAAAAAGAGAAAGGGAAAGGGAGATAGAGATAGAAAGGTCAACAATGATAGAGAATCATTGATCAGCTGCCTCTTACAGCTGGGGATCCAGACTTCAACTTGGATATGTACCTTTGACCGGAACCTAACCTGGGACCTTCCTTCAGTCTGTAGGCTTAGGCTCTACCCACTGAGCCAAACCGGTTAGGCCTTAATTTCCCTTTTTGGTAGTTCATTATTGGTGTATAGAAATGCAACTGATTCTTGGATATTAATTTTGTATCCTGCTATTTTACTGAATTCAGTGATCAGTAGTAGTTTTTTGGGTGGAATTTTTAGGGTTCTTTATATACAATATCATGTCATCTGTAAATAATGACAGTTTTACTACTTTCTTTCTAATTCGGATACCTTTTATTTCTTCTTTTTGTCTGATTGTTGTGGCTAGAACTTCTAGTACTATGGTGAAAAAGAGTGGTGAAAGCGGACATCTCTGTTCTGTTCCTGATATTAAGAGAAATGCTTTTAGTTTTTGCCCATTGAGAATATCTTTCTTGATCCATTAGTTGTTTAGTAGCATGTTGTTTAGTCTATACATAATTGTGTTTTTTCCAGTTTTCTTTCTGTAATTTTTAGTTTCATGTCATATGGTCAAAAAATATGCTTCATGTTGAGTTTATTGAGGTTTGTTTTCTAGCTTAACATGTGATCTCTCCTGAATAATGTTCCATGATCACATAAAAAAGTATATTAGCCGAAACCGGTTTGGCTCAGTGGATAGAGGGTTGGCCTGCAGACTGAAAGGTCCCAGGTTCGATTCCGGTCAAGGGCATGTACATTGGCTGCGGGTGCATCCCCAGTAGGGGGTGTGATGGAGGCGGCTGATCGATGTCTCTCTCTCATCGATATTTCTAATTTTCTATCCCTCTCTCTTCCTCTCTGTGAAAAATCAATAAAATATATTTTTTAAAAAAGTATATTATTTTGAGTTTTTGGATGAGATGTTCTATAACTTTTTATTAAGTTAATCTGGTCTAATATGACATTTATGACCACTTATTAATTTTCTGTTTGGGTGATCAATTCATTGATGTGAGTGGGACATTAAAATTTTCTATTCTTGTTGAATTATCATGAATTTCTTCCTTTATATCAATTATTATTTGCTTTTTATATTTAGATTCTCCTATGTTTGGTGTATAATTACTTACAATTGTTTATATCCTGTTCTTGTATTAACCCCTTTCTCATTATGTAATTGCCTGCTTTGTCTTTTTTTTTTTAAATATATTTTATTGATTTTTTACAGAGAGGAAGGAAGAGTGATAGAGAGTTAAAAACATCGATGAGAGAGAAACATTGATCAGCTGCCTCTTGCACACCCCCTACTGGGGTTATACCTGCAACCCAGGTACATGCCCTTGACCGGAATTGAACCTGGGACCCTTCAGTCCGAAGATTGACTCTATCCCTGGAGCCAAACCGACTAAGGTTTTTTTTTTTTTTTTTAGCGTTTTTTGTTTCAAAGTATATTTTGTCTGATACGAGTATTGCTACCCTGCTACCCCAGCTTTTTTTCATTTCTATTTACATGGAATATCTTTTTCTATCCTTGCACTTTCAGTCTGTATGTATCTTTCAATTTGAAGCAGCATATAGATGGGCCATGTATTTTAATCCATTCAGCCATTCTATCTGTCTTTTTTTATTGGAACATTTAATCCATTTACATTTAAGATGGATTTCCTTGTGGTCTCCTGGTTTTCTTTAGTGTTTGTTTGGGCACCTTTGTCTTTATTCTTTATGTATATCCTTTGTAGGTTTCTGGTTTTTATTTACCATGAGGTTCTATATCTATGGCAGTCTATTTTAAGTTGATAGTCATTTAAATTTGGCTATATCTAAAAGGATTACATTTTTTCTCTCCCACCTCTACACTTTGTTTTTGGTGAATTTCACTGTATTTAGTAAATACTAGAGGCCCAGTGCATGAATTCATGCACATGTGGGGTCCGGTCAGCTGCCCTGATCGGGACTGATTGGGCCAGGCTGGTGGTGGGGAGGGGCAGTGGGTTGTTAGGGGCTGGTCCCGCCCCCAGTTGGGGTAGGAGGGGTCAATTGGGTGAGGGCTGTCTGGAGGGGACTAGCCATGGGCAGTTGGCTGACCCTACCCCTTGATCAAATTCCCAGATGAACTTTTGGTTGAACTCCTAGTCAAGGGGACAATTTGCATATTAGCCTTTTATTATATAGGATTTGCCTTTATTTGTGAGATTCTTTTTTTCTATTTAATTTTTTTTATTTCTATTTTCCTTTTGTTTATTGGAGGCCCTTTAGCATCTCTTATAAAGCTGGTTTAATGGTCTTAGCCTCCTTAATTTTTTAAAATTAAATCTTTATTATTCAGATTATTACATTTGTTTCTCTTTTTTTCCCCTCAATAGCACCCCTACATCTAACTCCCACCCTTCCCTTTGCCCTTCCCTCCCTCACATTGATCTCATCCATAGGTGTATGATTTTTGTCCAATCTCTCCCTGTACACCCCTCACCCCTTTCCCCCTGAGAATTATCACTCCACTCCCTTTCTGTGCTCCTGATTTTATCATATTCACCAGTTTATTCTGTTCATCAAATTTTTAATTCACTTAATTTTTAGATTCACTTGTTGATAGATATGTATTTGTTCATAATTTTTTATCTTTTACCTTTTTCTTCTTCCTCTTCTAAAAGAGTACCTTTTCACCATTTCATGTAATACTGGTTTGGAGTTGATGAACTCCTTTAGCTTTTTCTTCTCTGTGAAGTTCTTTATCTGCCCTTCAATTCTGATTGATAGCTTTGCTGGATAGATTATTCTTGGTTGTAGGTTCTTGCTATTCATCACGTTGAATATTTCTTGCCACTCCCATTTGGCCTGCATCGTTTCTGTTGAGAAATCAGCTGACAGTCGTATGGGTGCTCCCTTGTAAGTAATGAACTGTTTTTCTCTTGCTGCTTTTAATATTCTCTCTTTGTCTTTTGCTTTTGGTATTTTAATGATGATGTGTCTTGGTATAGTCCTCTTTGGATTCCTTTTATATGGGGTTCTGTGTGCTTCCTGGACTTGTAAGTCTATTTCTTTTACCAGATGTGGGAAGTTTTCAGTCATTATTTCTTTAAGTTTTCAGTAAATTGCTCTCTCTCTTCCTCTGACATCCCCACAATTCTGATGTTGGTATGCTTGAAGCTGTCCCAGAGGCTCCTTACATTATCTTCACATTTTTGGATTCTTTTCTCTTCTTGCTTTTCCAGCTGAGTGTTTTCTGCTTCTTTATATTTCAAATTTTTGATTTGATTCTTGCCTTTCTCTAGTCTGCTGTTAGGACTCTGTTTAATATTTTTTATTTCAGTCAGTGTATGTTTAATTTCTAGTTGGTCCTTTTCGATCTCTAGTTGGACCTTTTCCATCTCTAGTTGGTCTTTTTCCTTCTCCTCTTGGCTCTCGCTAACTTTATCCAACTTTTCTAGGACATTCTTGAAAAACCTTATAAGCGTGGTTTTGAACTCTATATCCAGTTGTTTGTTTTCCTCCATTCCATTTGTTTGTGATCCCTTCCCTTGTCTCGTCATTTTCACTATGTTGGGAGAACTTCTGTGTTGGATTCAGCCTTATGATACCAGACTTGAAAAACCGAAGAAGCCTCTCTGTTGAGTTTGGGATGGGTGGAGTCTCAGGGCTTAAGGGACTACCTTGCCTTTCAGTTGGCCCCGCCCTCCATGGCCCCTGAGTCTCACATGACTGGGTAATTTCTGGAGCTGTCCTTGTGCGTGTGCACAGTGCTTCTAGACCACTTCCTTTCCGGCTCCCCTGCACTCCAGGACCACTCGATTCTAGGTCCCCAGGGTTTCACTGGAAACAGGGGTTTAGTGGAGTCAGAAGTGGCACAGTTGGGAGGGTCTGTCTCCTGCCCACTTGAGAAAGCCTGCGGCACAATCAGCAGTCTGTCCTCTGCACAGTGCATTCGTGCTACCAGGCCTCTGATCTTTTGCGATTCCCCTAAATTTCCATGCACCTCTCCCTTTTCACAGTCCATACTCCCCCCGTATGAGTTTCGGCTAGATCTGGGGTTTAGTGTCATAGGATAAGGCGTTTGGTGCCTTTGAGAGTCTCTGTTTCCCTCCCTCCAGAGAAAGCCAGCCAGGTACTCCGGCACTCGCTCTCTCAGTGCTCGCATCTCCCTACCTCAGCTTTTTGCAGCTCCTCTGGGTCTTCATGAGCCCCTCTCTTTCCCTCTAGTTGTAGAATTTCCACTCAGCCACCCGTCCTGTGTTTCTAGATGATATTTTTTCTCTTTTAGTTGTAGTTTTTAAATTGTTCTGGGAGGCAGCAGTGTAGGTGTTTACCTATGCCTCCATCTTGGATTCTCCCTCCTTAATTTTTTGCTTGTCCAGTAAACTCTTTTCTCTCCTTCAATTCTAAATGATAACCTCTGGGTAAATTATTCTAGATTGTAGGTTCCTTTCTTTCATCACTTTAAAGATGTTCTGCCATTCCCTTCTGGCCTATAAAGTTGCTGCTGAGATATCAGCTGATATCTTTATGGGGTTTCCTTTCTTTGTAAGGAGTTTTCTTCTTGCTGCTTTCAAGATTGGCTCTTTAACTTTTTCCATTTTAATTACAATATGTGTTGGTCTCTTTTAGTTAATCTTGGTTGGGATTCTTTGTGCTTTTTGGATCTATATGTCTCTTTCACAGGTCAGAAAAGTTTTCAGCCATTATTTCTTCCAATAAACACTTTGTTTCTTTATGACTTCTTCTTGGACTCCTATAACATAAATGTTAGTGTGTTTGCTTTTATCCTAAAGGCCCTACAAATTATCCTGAATTAATTTTTTTTTTTTGCTGTTCTAAATGGTTGATTTCTATTAGTCTGTCTTCAAGGCACTTATCTTTTCTTCTTTGTTAGCTAAGCTACTATTGATTACTTCTAGTGTATCTTTATATTCTTCAGCCCTCTTGGTTTCTCATTATACTTTCTCTTTGTTGAAGTTCTCCCTAAATTTCTCTATTTTACTCTCAAGTTTGATGTGTATGCTTATGACCTTTCTTTTAATTTTTTTTTTAGACAAGTTGTTTATCTGTTTCATTAGTTTTATTTTCTGATTGATTTTTCTCATGTGAGAAATATTCTTCTTTTCATTTTGTTCACCTTTCTTTGTTTATATGAATTAGATAAAATATTTGTCTCTCCCAATCTTGAAAAAGTGATCTTGTCTATGCTGGGTGGTTTTGAGAGGTCATTTGGAGCCAAGTACATGCCTATGGCATCTACGGCACTGGCCTTCAAAGCTGTAGTATTTCTGGGAGGGTAGGTCAGGTTCATGTAGGTATGTCCTGTTGATCCTGCTTGCTTCCTTTGTTTGGAGCCAAATTGGACTCCAAGCAGTGTGGCTTGGAATGTGCTATGGCAATTTTGCAGGTAAGTCAGAGCACTTGGGTAGAGCCCTCACCTGTCTGAT
Organism: Lasiurus borealis; assembly: GCA_004026805.1. Lineage (NCBI taxonomy): Eukaryota > Metazoa > Chordata > Mammalia > Chiroptera > Vespertilionidae > Lasiurus > Lasiurus borealis. The sequence continues at coordinate 132,766 of PVJN01001132.1, read as the reverse complement.
GGAGGTGGACAGGGACATAAACAATGATGCTCATTGGATCTTCACTTCTGGAGAATTCCTGCAGATACTAGGGGGACTCCCATGGTTTCCTAGCCTTCTCTACTCATTCTCTTTCTCTCTTTTATTCATAAGCTGTGTAATCAGTCCCCAGTCCTCTTTCAGGAATGATTGCTCTCTACATAGGTGTATATTTCAGTGTGCTTTCAGCATATTCCTGTGTTATTACCATCTTGGACCTCCTACTTTTAAAAAATCTTAGGTAAATTTTGGGGGAAAAGTAAATGTTCTCCATGCAAAAAGGCAACAATAAGATGTTTCCACCTGAGGAAATAAAACAAACAAAAGACTGATGCATTATATATTTATTCTATTGAGAGTAACTTTGACCTCTTTTCTTAAATTCACCCAGGTTAACTTTGAAGACTTTAAGGTAGGTTTTGTGGCAGTGTTATCATCAAATGCTGGTGTTGGCTCCTCGGATGAAGACAGTAGTTCTTTGGAATCAGGTAAGAGGATTTCCTCTTCTCACCTTTAGTTTCTTTTCATTATGTATAATATTTTGGGACATAATATCCTGATTGAAGAATCTAGTAGGTTAAGACTAAATTCTAACCCTGCTCTCTCACTGCTGAGTGATGACAACTGGGACTAAACATTTCTGTTTTTTTCTTCTATTATCTTCTTTATAAAATAGTATTATAAATTTTCCTTTAAACTGTGCACAATACTCTGAATATTGCTGACACTCTGGTCACCAGATGTGTGGCAATTTTTCCCATGCTGGCAAGTCTCTGTGGCACCATTTGGGTGCTCTACAATTAATCAATTCTTTCATGGACTACCTAGAGATAGTGTGAGATCTAATAGGTTAAGGGCTCAATTGCATTAATTCTTCACTTCAGATGCTGGTCGCAAGTCCAGGTTGTCACCTATGCTTCTGACCAATAGCTATGAGTCAGAGGTTCTCAAAACCTACTCTTTTGATTCGATTAATTTGCTAGGGCAGCTCACAGAACTCAGTTTTACTCACTAGATCACTGGTTTATTTAAAAAGTATATAACTCAGGCCCAGCCGATGTGGCTCAGTGGTTGAACATTGACCTATGAACCAGGAGGTCAGGATTCCATTCCTGGTCAGGGCATATTCCTGGGTTGCTAGCTCAATCCCCAATAGGGGGTGTGCAGGAGGCAGCCAATCAGTGGTTCTCTCTCATCAATGATATTTCTATCTCTCTATTTTCTGTTCCTCTCTCTGAAATCAATAAAAACATGTTTTTTTTTTAAGTATATAACTCAGGAATAACCATGTAGAATAGATGCATAAGACAAGACATGGTAAAGGGCACGGAGCTTCCAGGTCTTCTCTATGTATGCCATTCTCCCCAGTCTCTTAATGGTCACCAACCCAGAAATTCTCCAAAACCCATCCTACTGGCATGAGAGGGGGAAGGTGTCTCAGGGAGGGCATACAGCAATTTAATTGAGGAAAACTTTGAAATCTAAAAGAAATTACAAAATAAAACTGTCATCAGTGAAAAAAAGCATAAGTTTGTACGCCCTCCCTGAGACATCTTCTCTCTCTCATGCTAGCAGGTGGGGCTCATGCCAGTGCCCACCTCCAAGCACCCCTTAACAGAGGTAGGTGCCCACTGCTCAAAGGCCTGATCTGCATTGGTGGTCTTGGAGAGTCAGAAAAGCGTGGTGCTCTCCAGGATGTGTTCATTTCAGCTTCCCACCCTTGGTTCACTTTCTCTGTCTCAGGCCCCTTTTTCAAATGTGGTTTAGGTCTCTGCCTCCTCAGTGCCTCATTTATTACCACCCACTGCTCCATTCATAGCAACATTCTCTTCCTGTTTTCTAATCTGTTTGCCAGTCTTTCCTATAATGTCCCATCATGATGAGAAAAATGTGCTTTTGATACTCCAGGTAGGAGAGTGTCATTATGGAATTAAATCCTTGGGAATTTGAAGGATATTCCTGCTTCTCCATCATTCTACTCTTTTTATTAGAGGCCATTATTGAATATACTAGAGGCCCCATGCACAAAATTCATGTAAGAGACTTGGCCCTCGTAGTCCTGGCTTTGTCCAGAAGGATGTCCGGAAGGTCATTCGCTTGTCTGATCTCATTAGCATATTATTCTTTTATTATTATAGATAACCATATGAACTTTAAATTTTAGATTTTGTTACTCTTTTCTTATAAATAAAATGTACATCAGGAAGACACAATTGGATGTCGAGGGCTTGGGTCAGCAGGTATGCTGCCTTGTTTACTAGAGCCATGAAGGGCCATATCTTGTGTGCTGTGGACACTCTGAGGTATATTATGGGGGCTGAGCTGGGCTGTGCCTGCGCTGAACTATGATTGGCCGGGTGACTTACCATTCTTCCCACCTCGAGAGGGTATGACTCTTATGAGTCTGTGGGCTGTTCCATTCATTTTACCATCATTCCATTCATTTTACCATCATTTCTGTTCTGACTTGCTACATGGACACTTTTCTAGAGTAGCATTTTTCCCTGTTGAAGGGAAGGAGGTGATAGGTTTCTTGGGAACATTGATGGATATTATAAAAAAATATTTTCCCACCTTACCTGTCCACATCTGCTCAGAGCATGTATTTTTCTGGGCTACTTGTTACCTCAAGGGAAGTGCTGACTTTCTGGCAACTATGAAAAAGTGGGGCCAGCATCCAGGATGGAGTGGGACTCTGGACATGGACTAGGGGTCATCTAAGGAGGGGTAGTGGAAGGAAGGAAAATCAAGCCTACAAAGCAGAAACACATGCCGGTTGCATGATCTCCAGGTATGCCAACAAGTATACTGAGCCTGGGAAGTGGCCACAGTATAGACCTGGCGGCCAGGACTCTGCTTCTGTGGAGGTCTGATGGCTTAGGGGGTCGTGCAGAGATCCTCTCCAAGTTTTCTGCACCTGATTTTCCCACATGTGCCACAGCTTCCCCCTTCTCACCTGACACAAACATCCCTCTTCTGACATACCTTTAGGTGGAAAGAAGAGGATTCTTCCCCACCCATAGGCCCTCTTCTTGAGCAGATCCCATGAGCTGGGGTGAGAGTTTGTTGGCCAGTACTGTCAATGCCTATTGTTCAGGAGTGGTTAGTAATAGTGTTTACAATGACCTCAAAGTGCCCCAATGGGGTGAGAAATTATATAGTCAACCTGAACATTGTCAGCTGCCTTGTATGTCACATTCTTCCTTCATATTCTACATGTCTGATGTGAGTATTTTCCTCCCAGAAACTCTGTCTCTGTTTCTAGTTTTTGTCTGTCACTGGCATCACTATTCTTCTGGTTGGCCAGGATAGACCAGCTTCTTCCTCTGATGGTCTTAAGGTTAGTGGTTGTGGACTAGACATTTTGGGCATGAAAGAAACAAATGTGGTGGTACTTGACCTTAAGGGATATGACTTTTGTTAGGGTGAGGCTCAAGACATATCTGCAATGAAATGCGCCTCGTTTTCCTGGCCTGGCCTCTCTGGGCTCTATCTCTCTCCATTCGGCCCATTCTGGTGGCTTCCCTCTGAAGCCTTGTCCTATCTTGGCCAAGGTGCTGCCCTTCCTGTCTCTCTACTACCTGCCAGGCTCCAGCAGAGTCAGCGAGTGTCTTCTCTGCCTGAGAGATCCCAGCTGCTCTGTGCAGATGTGGTTCAAAAAGGTAAGGTGGGAAAAGGAAATGCAAAATTATTAAGGTTTAGGTGATTCTCATGAACCTCATAACTAAGTCCATACCTGCCTGTGCCCCAGACTTGAGATCCACATGGAGCCTGAGTTTACATAGCTCTATCTGAGGTCTGTGCCCATTCGCATCCACCATCCAGTTCCTTAGGGTCCTAGAGTGAAGTAAGCAGGGTGGAATATTGGATTACTGGAAAGATATTTTTCTTTGTATAAAAAGGTAGATTTTGTATTAGTTTTTTATTACCTAAATAAAAGCAAAATCTGGTAAAAAAAAATAAAATCTTAAAGCCTGAGCGCCAGGGGGTTGCCAGTTCAATTCCTGGTCAGAGCACATACCCAGATTGAGGGTTCGATCCCTGCTTAGGGTATATGCAGAAGGCAACCAATTGATGTTTCTCTCCCACAATAATGTTTCTTTCTCCCTGTCTCCATCCCTCTATCCCTCCCTCCCTTCCCCTTCCTTTATCTCTAAAGAAAAAGATAAAAACCTTATACAGCATGTAAAGTTTAGAGTGGTAAGTCCTTATCTCCCAGCCTGGCTTTCTCAGTCCGAAGCCCAGGGACTAGGATAACTGCTGTTAACTGTTCCCTCTGTTCTACCAAGTGATTCGATGAGCATAAAAGTGCAACAATCAGTGAGATGTGCACTCTGTGTCCAAATCTGTGCCTTCTTAAATGGCATCTCAGTAGCTTGCATGGGCCCAGAGGGTGCTTTAAAGGCCCACCCCTCCGAGCCTCCCATTTTCTTCCCAGCTGCCTCCCATGCTGTCCCACCAAAGTATGTGAGTGGCTCTAAGTGGTACGGCCGTAGGAGCCAACCTGAGCTGTGCGACTCTGCAACCAGAACCAAATGTTTATCAGAACAGCAAGCCAAGGCCTCCATGAAAAGCCAGATTCGACGCTCTGCATCTCTGGAAAGTGTGGAGGTGAGTCGGGTCCCCCTACTTCCCCAACCCAGGCTGCCAAGCATTGGGGAAATGGCGATTCACTTAATCACTGCTCACTGCAGGAAGATGTAAAGGGGCAGATGGACATTCCAGAGCATTTTGTCACCAATAAGCACAGTGCACTTTGAAGAATGACATTTCATCCTGAAGTGTCTTTAGGCCTACTTGTCTGCGGGGAATTCAGACATTGGGGTGATAAAGAGTTTGTACACAAATCACTTGTTTCTCTCCTTCCCTTGCTCACCACTACTACCTTTCAAGAAAACTATTTTTATGGTTTCACAGGAGTGAAGAGATAATTGGCCAAGGATACAAAAAAGAAGGCGCCTTTTTGATGCAGCTTAAAGATTAGGAATTTGGATGTATCAAGCCCACCATCACACTGCCTCGAGCACTTAGAATATCCCAGCTATGCATTTGCACCTTGGCGAGCTCATGCCAGATCCTTGGGGCCCTGGGAGTTGACTCTACTCCCAGTCTCCCTGAGCTGTTCACTGTGGCTCAGGGATTGCCAGGACTTGGGCTGTAGAAGCCTCAGAGGCTTCATGTCCACAGGACAGGGCAGATCCACAGCCTATGAGTTAATTGGATCTGTTTCAAGGGTTCAAGAAGGTTCCTGATTCCTGCTCTCCGTGATAACACTTCTGTCAGATGGGGTGATATGTATGGGGTCTTATCTTTAATAAGAAGGCCCTGGACCCCAGATTAATTTGTTTATATGCTCAACGCTTATTGAGACTAAGAAGAAAACAAACAAATAGGTATTGAGATCCCCACCAACAAATCCCACACATTTGCCTTTTTATTCTATTTTTAACTTGGCCCTCATGGATGGAGGGCTGTGTTGGTGCATCTTTGTAATGCTGTTCTACTTCTCAAAACCACCTTTGATCTCTAGAGCTAGAACATGGGACATTGTCAGTTGACCTGAAAAATGGGACATCCTACTGTACTCAGTCCTGGCTGTGGGGAGTGCCCATTCTTGGTAACTGGCACTCATTCCAGAATTCATCATAGGACACATGGGCCCTTGTGAAAAGCAAACTTGGTTGTTGTGGTCTGCTGCCTGAGTCACAAAACATGAGATGTTTTCTCTAGTCAGAAGTTTCTTGATGGGCCTTCCCCTTCAGGATGCAGCTCTTAAAGGGCACCAAGGTGTCAGGTGCTTGTTATGCACCATGCTGTCCATGGCCCTCTTGCAGGGACAGAGAGACCTGTTTTCCTCCGACTTTTTGCAGAAATGATATGGGTGATGAGGGATGAGTTGAGGACCTTCAAACCTCAAGTTGAGATCCTGTTCTGTGATGCAATGTTAATCAAAGCTCCAGCACTATTCTTGAAGAGATGCCGGTTTGGGGAGCGGTTTTCCTCTCCAGTTACGTAGGGCATGAATTCTTTTGTTTTTGTTCTTAAAAATGTTTAATGTTGACATGCAGATGTCCCTCCCTTCAGCCCCCATCCCTTGCCCTCCTTTCTCTCCCTTGGACTTCACCAAACGGTTGTCCATGCCCACAGGTTATGCATATATGTTCTCTAGCTAATTACTTCACCTACTCTTTCCAGTCACCTCCAATCTCCCCCACCCCCCAAGCACTGGCCAGTCTGTTCCACGTGTCCATGCTTATGGTTCCATTTTGTTCATCATTTTATTTTGTTCATTAGATTCCGCATATTAGTTAAATTATATGGTATTTGTCTTTCTCTGACCGGCTTATTTTGCTTAGCATAACATTGTCTAGCTTAATCCATGCTGTCACAAAGGTTAAGAGTGCCTTCTACCCGTGAGGCACGTAGCCTCAAGTTACTCTACAGCCACCTTGCCTCTCCCCTCAGTGTTCCATTCTGTAGACATACCATACCTTTGTTACCACTCATCTGCTGATGAGCACTTGGACTGTTTCCAGATCTTGGCTATTGTAAATAATGCTGATATAAACATAGGGGTGCAAAAATTCTTTCTGACTGGTATTTCAGGATTCTTAGGATATATTCTCAGAAATGGGATCACTGGGCCAAATGGGAATTCCATTTTTAGTTTTTTGAGGAAACTCCTTACTGTTTTCTACAGTGGCTGCACCAGTTTGCCTTCTCACCTACAGTGCACTAGGGTTTCCTTTTCTCTGCATCCTCACCAGCACTTGTTTGATTTATTGATGGTAGTCATTCTGACAGGCGTGAGATGATAACTCATTGTCGTTTTAATTTGCATCTCTCTGATGATTAATGTCGTTGAGCACTTTTTCATATGTCTGTTGGTCATCTGTATATTCTCTTTGGAGAAGTGTCTATTCAGGTCCTTTGCCCATTTATTAATTGAATTTTCCCTCCTGGTGTTTAGTTGTCTCCCAGATAGAAGCTTCCCTTCGGTTATAGTAAAAAATTCCCAGCTCTGCACCAATTCAGTACCCTCACACCATAGGTCCAAATAGGAAGGGTTAGAAAATCAGCCCCATGCAGGACTCTGATCTCTCCTGCGCAGCTGGTCTCAGTGAAACGGGTCAAAATTCCCAGCTCTGCTCCACTCTGTGGGCCAAAAACTCCTGACCTGCTCTGCTCTGCTTACCCCCTCGGGGTGAAGTTGTCTGGGAGGCCCCACAGATGGGAGGAGGAGGCGTTCGAACCCCTCACTGGAGAGAGGAGAATTATTTCCCCTTTCCCCAAGCCAAACAGTTTAGTCATGAAATGGGGCTGTACACAGTGCCTTTCTAGAAAGTAGAGGGTCCCCCAGAGTCACTCTGTGTGAAGTTGTGGGCCTCCATACTGGACTCAAGCACCCCGGGATAATCTTTCCAGCAGTCAGAGCCCAAACAAACTTCTCAGGCTGGGGCTGCTAACAATAGGCACCCTCCTTCATTGAGAAGGTATTGTCCTAGTCTCCCAGGCAGACAGAATTCCCCCTGCTCCCTCTGTCTGGTGCTATGAGGGCTCTTCTTCTAGTCTTTGCTTCCCTGAATTTGGATCCTGCAGGGCATTGAAACCCCACACTCCCAAGGGGAGGGAGCTATGCAGCTTACATCGCTTGTCCTCTCAGCTGCACACCTGCTCCAGGGGGGCTCCTCCATGAGATATACGTCCAGTCAGCTACACTTCTTTTGGTTTTTCAAGTTGATTGCATAGTATTTTAGCTGTAAATCTAGCCCTTGGCTGGGAGCAAGGGCATGTAGCCTCAAGATACTCTGCAGTTACCTTGCCTCTCTTCAGACAAGCTCTTGATTGTGTTTTTATTGTGAACTACTGTCTATGTGTAAGGGCCATCTTGCAGGGATGGGGTTTTTATTTGGAGGTGCTGCATCTCACCAGGATGTTATTCCTCTTCCTCAGTCATTCCTACTCGTCCCCAAGATATACCATCTACTTACTTCTGGTGCTGTGCCCCCTGCTATATCTTTGGGGGATTCATGTCCTCTTTTTCTTTTTGTGCAGAGTCTCAAGTCAGATGAAGAAGCTGAAAGTGCTAAAGAACCTCAGAATGAATTATTTGAAGCAAAAGGTAAAGCCTTGGCCTCATTCTTGGTGCTTTCAACAGTGCTCTGAAAGCTCCAGCAGCTGGGTCTTTGGACAGTGAGCCAGCCAAGTATAATTTTCTGGGAAGCGTGTAGTGTGGATGGTGTCCTTGGTGGGCCTCTTCTCCAAGGTGGTTCTAGCTATGAGGCCGCCACTGCATTGTCAGCATCACCTGAGGCCAGACCGTCAGACGGAGATCAGTGGTTAAGTAGCAATGTGGTTCTACCACACTTCATGGTCTGCAGGAACCTGCACCCCCTTCCTGATGAGTAGACTCTCCCCTGCTGTGGATGAGTAGTCTTAGCACCTGCCAGGACCCCTGCTTGTCATAGTACAAAACATGTCCCGGTCATTGGAAGTCTTATGGTGGTAACCAGGAAGGAGCAGCAAGTATACTTAAGCAAATTGCAGTACTTCAGCCTGTGATGTGTCTCAGGGCAGAAATGTGACTTGGAGAGAGGGATCTCAGAATTGACATTGAATTTCTGTTGCAGCAAAGTATCAGCATTTGGCATTGAGTACCTTCTAGATTGTGATCCTCAAGCACAGGGCTGTTCAACATTTACCTCCATAGATTTCATGTGAACTAATCTGAACATCATCTGTGCCACTGGATAAAGCAGATAGAGACCCTTGGTGTTAGGAAGAGCATCCAAGCCATCACGTTCTAATTTTCTAGACTCAGAGCCTAAGGAAGGGATCTTGGGGCAGGTTTTTCACAGAATGATTTGGTGCTTGCTCTCTATCCAGAGAGCAGGCTGATTTCTTCTCAGCCTTGAACAGAAACCTTTTTATCTGGGTTAGAACACTCATGTCAAACCTCAAAGGATTTATTTATCTCCTGCCAGCCTTGAGAAGTTAACCCCAGTATCAGAATTGCTTTTACATTTTTTTTCTAGAAATTTTAGACATTTTAATTTGGAAGTGATCTGAGAAGTGGCCCTTTTCTGCCTGGTTCTATTCTTGCATTTTCTTCATTTGAAACCTATAGCAATATTTGTGAGCATGCAGGCTTGGCTTTCCTTGGGGAAAGTGTCTTTCTTGTTATTAGTTGGATTATCAAAGTAATTAACACCAAGGAAGCTCATCTATCTGAAAGGTACCGACCACTGACATAGAACTCAAGTCTGAATTAGGTGTGGCCCTATGTTGAACTCTTTCTGTGTTGGATTGGTTGTGGAGGTGAATGGCTGGTTAGAAGCATACCTTATCTATGGCTAGCTTCTCATAGACACCCTCAACTTATGCGCTCTTCCACAAGTTGTTTCTCTGGCAAAACTTCAGAAACATTATTAGTAAACCAACTAGCTAAAGTGATAAAGTTATGGAAACTGACCATCTGTCACCCAAACTTACTGATGAGTCTTTTTAAAAAAAAAGATTTTTAGAGAGGAAGAGAGAGTGATAGAGAGAGGAAGAGAGGAACATCAATATGAAAGTGAAACATCTATCAGTTGCCTCCTGCATGGGCCCTGACTGGGGATTGGACCTACAATCTTCTGGTGCTTCAGCTGACTGAGTCACATAGGCCAGAGCCACTGATGAATCTTTACATCTCAAAGGCACCTGCACCTCCTGATGTTAGGTGGTGTGGAGTGCACAGCCTCACCTTTGGAGTATTTTTGCCAAGAAAAAGGAAAAAACTGAGCCTAAACCCAAATTACAAACTAGCCTTTGATGCTAAATTTATGTTTATAGGAAATATTAGGGATAGAGGCACAAGTTATATGATACCATGAAGAAGCAAATGGACAAATCCAGATGGAGGACATTCTGTAGAATAACTACTGGTCCAGTTCTTAAACAAAGCAGTGGTAGGAATTGGGGGACAGGAGCGTAATTCATGGTTGAAAGACAAGATAAGTAGTAATCAAATGCACTGTTTGGTATCAATTCAAACAAACAAGTCAATTATAATACTTTTTTTGAGACAGTTGAAGAATTATTGGTTTTGTTAGGTTTAAAGTGATACTGTGATTATGTAAGAAAAGTTTATATACTTCAGAAATACTATGGATTAAATAGGTAGGGATAAAAATGAGATCTGGGATTTACTTTCAAGAACTTCAGTAATAGCAAAAAGGGAATAGTTGAAGTCAGCATGCAAAGCCTTTATCATCACAGAGACCTGGTAATAGGTTCAGTGGACTGTGCTCTTTTTTAAAAAAAAAAAAATATTTTATTGATGTTTTTTACAGAGAGGAAGGGAGAGGAAGAGGAAATGGAGAGGGATAAAGAGTTAGAAACATCAATGAGAGAGAAACATCGACCAGCTGTCTCCTACACACTCTACGGGGGATATGTCCACAACCAAGGTACATGCCCTTGACTGGAATCGAACCTGGGACCCTCAAGCTGTAGGCTGATGCTCTGTCCAATGAGCCAAACTGGTTAGGGCATGATTTTGCTTTTTACTTTGGGTAGGTTTGAAAAATTTCTAAAAATTAATTGTGTAAAACTTATTATAAATACAAATAATGCATTCCCCTTTTATATGCTTTCAATGGTGTGACTTTAGTAGGTTCCCTTCAGAAAAAGCTTTCCCCACATGGAGCAGAGATGTTTTATTATGAAAATTGCAAACACAGAATGAAGTTGAAAGAATTGTACAATGAATGTCCATGGACCCATCACCTACATTCCACTTTTGATGCTTTTCTGCTCACTTATGTCCATCTGATTTCAGAGTAACTAACTGGCAAGTGTGCTCCCCCTCAGGGCTTTAACCTGAAGCATCCGGTTTACCTGTCACTCCCTCTGCTTCAGGCCAGCTGCCAATCTGGGGTTCTGATGTCTTTGGGAATCCTCAGAAGTGCTGCAGCCCCTTTTTTGACAACCCTGAGAGCCAGGTCCGGGCCATCTGGGAAGAACTGGGCGTTGGCAGCAGTGGCCACCTCAGTGAGCAGGAGCTGGCTCTAGTCTGCCAAAGCATCGGGCTCCAAGGACTCAAGAAAGAGGTAAGAGTGACGGGAGAGACCACTCTCCATGACTGCAATGGCTGAGGTTGAGGTTGAATCTGGAAAATCTTTTCACCCTACAGATACTGATTTAATTGTATTAATTTCTGGTCTGAAATTCTTTGGTGATCCCAGTGCTTTTGCTGAAGTCTGCACCCTCAAAGGTCCGTCTCTGACTAGGCATGACCTCAGCCTTGCCAACCTCTAAGCCAGTGGTTCTCAACCTTTCTAATGTTGCGACCCTTTAATATAGTTCCTCATGTTGTGGTGACCCCCAACCATAAAATTATTTTCTTTTTAAGTATATTTCTTTATTAATTTCAGAGAGGAAGGGAGAAGGAGAGAGAGGGGAGGGTAGAGGAACATCAATGATAAGAGAGAATCATTGATCGGCTGCCTCCTGCATGCCCCCTGCTGGGGATCGAACCAAAAAACCCAGGCATGTGCCCTTGGCTGGAATTGAACCCAGGACCCTTCAGTCCACTGACGCTCGATCCACTGAACCAAGCCAGCCACGGCCATAAAATTATTTTCGTTGCTACTTCATAACTGTAATTTTGCTACTGTTATGAATCGTAATGTAAATATCTGTGTTTTCTGATGGTCTTAAACTCTACAGCAGTGGTTCTCAACCTGTGGGTTGTGACAATCCAAAAACACAGATATTTACGTTACGATTCATAACAGTAGCAAAATTACAGTTATGAAGTAGCAACAAAAATAATTTTATGGTTGGGGGGTCACCACAATGTGAGGAACTATATTAAAGGGTAGAGGCATTAGAAAGGTTGAGAATCACTGCTCTAAGCATTCAGGATTCTTTTTTTAAAATTAATTAATTTATGTTTTTATTTTAATAAATCTTTATTGTTCACATTATTACAATTGTTCCTCTTTTTTCCTCCCATATCTCCCCTCCACCTGGCTACCATCCCACCCTCTGCCTTTATCTGCCCCCCCATTGTCCTCATCCATAGGTGTAAGATTTTTGTCCAGTCTTTTCCTGCACCCTCCCCTCAACTCTTTCTCCTTGAGAATTATCAGTCCACTCCCTTTCTATGCCCCTAATTCTATTATATTCACCAGTTTATTCTGTTCATCAGATTTTTAATTCACTTGATTTTTAGATTCACTTGTTGATAGATATGTATTTGTTGTTCATAATTTTTACCTTTACCTTTTTCTTCTTTCTCTTCTTAAAGAGTACCTTTCAGCATTTTATATAATACTGTTTTGGTGGTTGATGAACTCCTTTAGTTTCTTTCTTATATGTGAAGCTCTTTATCTGCCCTTCAACTCTGAATGATAGCTTTGCTGGGTAGAGTAATCTTGGTTGTAAGTTCTTGCTATTCATCACTTTGAATATTTCTTGCCACTCCCATCTGGCCTGCATAGTTTCTGTTGATAAATCAGCTGACAATCATATGGGTATTCCCTTGTAGGTAATTAACTATTTTTCTCTTGCTTCTTTTAATATTTCTCTTTGTCTTTTGCTCTTGGCATTTTAATTATGATGTGTCTTGGTGTGGTCCTCTTTGGATTCCTTTTGTTTGGCGTTCTGTGTGCTTCCTGGACTTGTAAGTCTATTTCTTTCACCAAGTGGGGGAAGTTTTCAGTCATTATTTCTTCAAATAGGTTTTCAGTATCTTGCTTTCTCTCTTCTTTTGGCACCCCCATAATTCTGACGTTGATACGCTTAAAGTTGTCCCAGAAGCTCCTTACACTATCTTCACATTTTTTAATTCTTTTTGCTTTTCCAGTGGAATGTTTTTTGCTTCTTTGTATTTCAAATCTTTGACTTGATTCTTGCATTCTTCTAGTCTGCTGTTAGGTTTCTATATAATATTTTTTATTTCAGTCAGTGTATGTTTAATTTTTAGTTGGTCCTTTTTCATCTCCTCTTGGGTCTTGCTAAATTTATCCATTTTTTCTAGGAAATTCTTAAAAAACCTTATAACCATGGTTTTGAACTCTATATCCATTCATTTGTTTTCCTCCATTTCTTTTGTTTGTGATCTGGTCTTTTGTCTCTGCATATTTTGCTGCTTCCCTGAGTTGGTAGAGTAGCTTTGTGTGCTAGATGTCCTATGTGGCCCAGAAGCTCTGCCTCTCCAGTTACCGAGGTGGACACCCTTGGTGCACCCCTTTGTGAACTGTGTATAGTCTTGTTGTAGTTAATTCTTGATTATTGTTGGTATCACTGGAAGGAATTGACCTCCCAGCCAATTGATTGTGAGGATCAGTTGTGTCTGCATATGTGCGCTTGCCTCTGGATCTTTAGCTTTCACATGTGCGTGAAGGTGCATGCGCGCCTTTTGGACCTCTGCCTTTCCGGTTCCCCTGAGTTTCCATCCGCTCCAGGGACCCGTATGAGTCTGGGTCCCCAGGGTCTTGCCCAAAACTGGGGTTCAGTGCACTTGTTCCTGAATTTCAGTGCTGTTTGGAGGTTCTGTTTTTTCCCACTAGAGAAAGCCAATGGCACAATCAGCAGTCAGCGCTTTGTGTGTGCACTTTTGCGCGCACTTTTGCGCGCACTTTTGCATGCACATCCCAGACCTCTGTCTTTCGCGGCTCCCCTAAGTTTCTTTGTACTCCTTCCTTTTCACAACAGTCCAGACTCCCAGTGTGAGTCTCACCTGGAGGTGGGGTTCAGTGTAGACAGGATTTTCCATCTCCCTCCCACTAGAGGAAGCCAACCAGACCCTCCTCTGCCCATCCTCTCCACGTGCATGTCTCTGTACCTCAGCTTTTAACAGCCCCTCTGAGTCTTCATGAGTCCCTCTCTTTACTTCTATTTGTAGAATAGCTACAGCTATTCAGCCAGCTTTCCTGTGGTTCTGGATGGTGTCCGTTCTATCTTTTAGGTGTAATTTTGAAATTGTTGTGTGAGGCAGCAGCTTAGGTGTTCACCTATGCCACCATCTTGGTTTCCCCAAGATATGAGCATTCAGGATTCTTCTCAGCCTATAACACCCTTTTCCCCTACTTTATGGCTTTGTTCCACCTCTGAGCCCAAACACAAGGACCTCAGAGCCTGGATATACTCCCAGCAACTGTATTCACTCCTCCTTTTCCTTCTGCAAGGAGGAGGAACAAGCAGTGGTGATGGGGCAATCCCACCCACTCTTGCTAAAGTCCTCTTCTACCCTACTCCCCTTGCTAGACCATGAACCTTAGGGGCCAGGCCATGCTCCATCTTTTCTATCCTCCAGCAAGTCCCTGCCACATTAGACACTGAATGGGTATTAGTGCAATTTGGGAAGTTCAGGTGGCACCCATCCACAGCAGGATGAAACTGACTAGATGTGTAGATTTCATAAGTCAGAGCCTGGGGAGGCCAGGTGTGACCCAACAGTTGAGTTTGAATGAGGACAAACAAACTGCCCTGTTTGGAGAGGAGGGAGGGTGAGTGGAGATTGGATGGGTGGGCCTGGATGGCTGTAGCTGCTGATGGCTAGAGCCTCTGAGCACAGGTGTGGTGACTTTCCTTTAGGAACTAGAAGACCTGTTTAACAAATTGGATCGAGACCAAGATGGCAGAGTGAGTCTTGCAGAATTCCAGCTTGGCCTGTTCAATCACGGGCCTACTTCACTTCTGGAATCTTCCTCTTTCGTCAAACTGAGCAGGTCCTGGTCTCATTCCCAGGTAAAATGGGACAATTAAGTCTTGAATCACAGCATTAACTGCTGTCACCCTTTAGCCTTCAGCGTTTTTTTCACATGCCTGACCCTTCTGCCTGTGTTACCACAGTGAGCCGCCGCAGTTGGTCGGGGCGTGCAGACGTGTGTGTAAATGGGAGGCAGTGTGACTTAGATTCTAGAACCACACCGATCTTGGCTTGCTTCTCCCTACTTGTGTGTCAGTGGGTGTTACCTTTGCTGAGCCTTAAGCTCCTCATCTGTGAAATGGATACCCACACCATTGGCGTTTTATCAGGATTCTTTGGTAGTTCTTCATTGTGTCTCCTAGTGTGGGAAACACTGTTCCAATAAGAGAACCCCCTCTCCCTCCTCCCGACCAGTGTCACTGAAGGATGCTGAATGACCCTAGAATTAGTCTCTAAGTGCTTATTAACCTGTGTTCTCTGTCCTCACATACAGATACCAGCTGTCTGCAGTTGGAGGAGAGCAGATTTTAGGCAGTTGTGATTTTGTTTGGTGACTGTTGGCCCAGGACTTGGTTTTCTCAGCCCCAGGACAGTAAGGCCACCCTCTCCCACCACAGGCAGGCACTCTGGGAGTCTTCCTGATATGTCTTTGCTGACATGGCTGATTCTGTGGTTGTGGGTGTTGGTGCAAAACCAGTGACATTGTTCTCTATCAGACTGGGTAATGTGATCATCAGGTTTCTGAATCTGAAGTTGGGAGGAGCAGACAAAGAAGAAAATGTTGTCAAGCCACATAGGGTCAGATATTACAAGGACGTCACAAGTCACACACAGAGACTTTTGCCATGTCCTGAGATGGAGGCACAGGTGGAGTAGGGCCTGAGCCACAGGAGCAGATGCCTGGCTGGCCAGGACCCCACTGCTGGTCAGATGCCGGTGGCCAAGCAGAGACCTGGCTGTCCAGGAAGACTGTCCAGGCTGACATGGCTGTGGGGTGGAAGGTGACGCATCTGGGCACCTGGACTCTGTTGTCACATGGCAGTGCTTGGCTCTCAGATGTATGCCAGAGATGGAGATTTGTCTCAGCCCCATCCAGCCCGCATGGTGGTCTCTGTTCCCAAGTTCAGTCCTCAGAAAGGAAGCAGGTGGAGGGAGATTAGGGTACATTTGTGTATCTGAGTTTGTCTGTGATGACCATGCATTCTTGAGTTCCCTCTTCCCTTCTGTAAACAGGATACTTTGTAGGGCTGTAAAATGCCCAGCGCAGCGTAGTGAGCATCCAGTCCTTAAATAACTGGAAAGTGGTAGGGGCACAGTTGAGGGTAGATGAGGGCAGGCGGCTACTATATCCACAGGAAGGGCAGATGGCATAAAGGCCAGTGATCCCCTGCTGAAGAAGAGAGTGCTGCTAAGTGGGCTGGCAGGGCTCGGCCAGGCCAAGGGAATGCCATCTGAGTAGGGGAGTGGCCATGGAAGCATTGGGGGAGAGTGTTTTAGGCAATGGGACAGGCTTGCAATGTTCAGAAAGAGCAAGGAGGCCTAGAGCCTGTGAGAAGGGGATGCGAGAAGACTGGTAAGGATCGTGTCCCTGCAGGCGTAGCAGGATCCCTGATGGCTGCAGGAAAGCGTACTATTTTATTCCTGTGGCTTTAGACAGCAAATGCTTGTTCTGAAGGAAGAAACAGCCTCCTGGCCAGGGAAGAGAACAGCAAGGAATATAATCTTGCCTTGCCTTATAGATTCTTATAGCACCTAAGCTTAGGAGGTTAGTTTTTTTCTGGCCAAGAGTTGTTGTTTTTTTTATCCTCACCTGAGGATATGTTTATTAGAGAGAGAGAGAGAGAGAGAGAGAGAGAGAGAGAGAGAGAGAGAGAAATTGCCTCCTGTATGCGCCCTGACCAGGGATAGAAACTGCAACCTAATTGGGAATCAAGCCCACAACCTTTTGGTGCACAGGATGATGTTCCAATGAACTGAGTTACTTGGCTAGGGCTGGCCAAGGTTTTTTTTGCCTTCATCTTAAAACTCCCTAAGACTGTTTCTGAGGAAAAGCTCGGGCTATTCCACCTCCTCTCTTTAACTTGTCTTGGGTTTCTTTCCACAGACTGCACTTCCTTGAGCTGGCATGTGCCTTCTTGGGCTCTTCTTTTGTGAAGCCAGGTGCACACCATTACTCATTCAGGGAGAGAAGTGAGACTTCTTCATGCCTCCCACTAAGCGGTGCATGCTGACAGGCCAGGCCACTAGGGTGCTGGGACATGTTCCTTGCACAAGGCCTCAGTGGATGGTAGGAGAGGAGGTACTTAGGGTCCTCAAGAGATAGTTGAACTGGGTGTAAGGAGTCCTGGGTTCAAATCCTTACTTTGCCACCTGCAATGTTATGTGATCTTGGGCACATGGAGCAATGGTGCCATGCCTTTGTGTCCTTGTCTGTGAATGGTTCCTATCAAGCCTCAGTGACAGGGTGAAGAGCCGAGCCCAGGCTGGTGAGGTCAGGAAATGTTAAAGATGAATAGGAGGCATGTGTGCTCACAGGCATCTCCCTGATTCCCACACAGGTCCTGGAGGAGGGTGGCTGCCACACCACCACGACATCCTCTCTCGTATCCTTGTGCTCAGGCCCGCGCCTTTTCTGCAGCATTGACAATGGCACCGGCTTTGCCTTTCCCGAGCAGCTCATTGCCCTGTGGGCCCAGGAGGGGATTCATAATGGCAAGGAAGTCTTGCAGGTATGGAACTGGTCACTCACAGCTTCCACACAGGGAGGCATCCAGGCAGGGGACTTCGGGGCAAAGCACCCTATAGACACAGGGTGTGGAGAACCCCATGTAGTGAAGGAAGGCCAGTTGGAAATACTTTTTTCTTTATTTTTTGCTGCTAAAATAATAGGAAATTTTCCCTTAAAAATAATAAATAAAAATCAGAGGAAACATGAATCCATTTGAAGGTAGGTTTGAGTATTTTAGGCATTTCCCCCAGTGCATTTCAGCCTTGGAGACATTCTACTTTTCTGCATGAAGGAGGTCAGTCCCACAGACAAGATGGTGCAGATGTTCTCTTCCTTGTGGTGGAGATGTCTTAGTGAACATCACTCTCCGAGGATCTGAACGTTTCCTCCCAGAGCTGCCTGCCCAGCTTGTTGAACTCTTTTCCCTGCATAGTCCCGACTCATCCCAGATCTTCCCCACTGGGTCAGGCATGAGGAAACTCATCCCAAGCTCCCCCCTGCTCTTTCAGGGGCTGGTCCAGGAGACTGTCCTCAGATGGGTCCAGGCCTTTTCTTAGAGGCCAGGGACACCTCCCTAAGGGCCACAGGGTCAGACCCTGGAAAGAATGCTGGGGGAAGTGTGCTGAGCTAAACTATTTTTATTTCCACATTTCACTTCCTGTTGCTAAAGTGTCAACTCTGTGGAAGTTTATAATATAGTAAAGCCTTCCTCTCCCGCTTTGCTCCCATTCTCCAGGAGTGGCAACAACTAATGATTTAGTGGGCATTCATTCTACAGAGATTTTCTCTGGCACAAAAAAGAAATATATATTTAAACATCCCAATTAAAAATGTTTTGGTAAAATTGGTGTTATATCCTGTATCTTGCTAATTCTGTTATTTTTTCTTTATTGTTATTCCTGTAGGTTTTTCCTGGTATAAACACAGGCATTTAAAATGCTTGTATATCCTCCTACTTTAATGTTGGCATTTCTGTAGGATAGATTCCTGACCTTTTGATCAGTTCTGTCATATTACCTCCAAAAATACCCTTATTTTATCTATCTATCATCTATCTATCTATCTATCATCTATCTATTTATTTATTTTTGAATCCTATATGAGAGTATTTTATTTTATTTTATTATATTACTAGAGGCCCGGTGCATGAAATTCATGTACATGGGGGTGTGTCCCTCAGCCCAGCCTGCACCTCTCCAATCTGGGACCCCTCAAGAGATGTCCGTAGGGATGGGGCCTAAACAAGCAGTTGGCCATCTATCTCACAATCCAGGACTGCTAGCTCCCAACTGTTCACCTGCCTGCCTTCCTGATTACTCCTAACCACTTCTGCCTGCCAGCCTGATCACCCCTAACCACTCCCCTGCCAGCCTGATTGATGCTTAACTGCTCCCCTGCCAGCCTGATTGCCCCTAACTTCCCTTCTCTGCAGGCCTGGGTCCCCCCCCAACTGCCCTTCCCTGCAGGCCCTGTTGCCCCCAACTTCCCTCCTCTACCAGCATGGTCACCCCCAACTGTCCTCCCTTGCAGGCCTGGTCCCTCCCAACTGCCCTCCCCTGCTGGCCATCTTATGGTGGCCATCTTGTGTCCACATGGGGGCAGCCATCTTTGTCCACATGGGGACAGCCATCTTATGTATTGGAATGATAGTCAATCAGCATATTACTCTTTTATTAGATAGAATTTTATTTTATTATTTATTTTATTTATTTTTTAAAATTTTTTTATTGATTACGGTGTTACATATGTGTCTTAATTCCCCATTACCCCCCTAATTCCCCCCCTTCATGCCCTCATCCCCCTGTTGTCTATGTATATTTGTTATGCTTATATGCATGCATACAAGTCCTTTGGTTGATCTCTCCCCCTATCTCCCACTCTCCCCTACCTTACCTCTGAGGTTTAATGGTCTGATCAATGTTTCTCTGTCTCTGGATCTATTTTTGTTCATCAGTTTATGTTGTTCATTATATTCCATAAATGAGTGAGATCATATGATACAAAAATGCCCAAACCAAGAAAAGTGAAGGAGCCCAAAGACAACCTTTAAGATAGTCTGTCTACTTCCTTGGGCCAAATCTACCTGGGCCTAAACTCAGCGTTTGCCAAGTCTGGCCACCCAGCAACCTTGGGCAGAGCCCAGATGGTAAGGCCAGACCTGGACAGCTGGCCCTCAAAACTATTCTGAGAACTAGAGGCTGAGCCTAGATCACAGAAATTGGCTCCCAGGAAGGGTGAAGAGGAAAAGGGCTCAGGATTTTGAAATTCTCCCTGAAACCCTGTTCCTGAGTCCCAGTATTTGGAAGGGGGCTGGCTGCCATTGTAGTCTGACCAATGGAGAGTCTCAACCTTGCTTATGACATTTCAGAATTTATTCTTTTTATTGCTTTCCTGTTATTAGAGCATATTTCCCCTTCTAAAACTTTCTTTTAAAAATTTATTTTTATTTTTTTTACAGAGCAGAAGGGAGAGGGGTAGAGAGCTAGAAACATCAATGAGAGAGAAACATTGATCAGTTACCTCCTGCACACTTACTACTGGGGATGTGCCACAACCAAGGTACATGCCCTTGACTGGAATCAAACCTGGGACCTTTCAGTCTGCAAGTCAATGCTCTATCCACTGAGCCAAACTGGTTAGGGCATAAAACTTTTTTTAAAATTTATTTTATTGCTGAGAGTATTTCAGATGCACCCAATTTTCCCCACTTTGCCCCACTCCACCCATTTCCCACCCTACCCCAGGCATTCACTTGTCTATTATCTGTGTCCATGGGCTATGACTAATTTAGACTTCTAAATTCCTTCAGGTTTTCACCCATCCCCCTAACACTCCTCGTATCAGGCAACCACCAAAATATTCTCTGTATCTATGAGTCTCTTTCTGTTCTGCTTATTTTTATTTTGACTTTTAGATTCAATTACTGATAGATACGTATTTATTATCATTTTATTATTCATGTTTTTAATTTTTATTTCTTCTTCTCCTTCTCCTCCTCTTTAAGAAGACCCTTTAACATTTCATGTAATACCAGTTTGGTGGTGATAAACTCCTTTAGCTTTTTCTTGTCTGGGAAGCTCTTTATCTAACTTTCAATTCTAAATGATAGCTTTGCTGGGTAGAGTAATCTTGATTGTAGGTCCTTGCTTTTTGATGAGGGGCGTGGCCTGAGGTCCTCTGTAAAGCCCCACTGGGCAGGAAGCATGGCCTGAAGTCCCCCGTCAAGCCCTGCCAGGCAGAGGGATGCAGCCTCAGGTCCTCTGGCCCAGAAATGGCAGGGGATTTTGAGGTTCATGTGGGTGGGCAGGGACTTGTCTCTGGGTCCCGTGGTGTGCCCCAAACTCTGACAGGAGGAAGGTTTTCATATATATTTCACTAATTTTCTTTCATCTCTGACACTTCTATTATAGAGAAAGGGCAAATAGCAATATTAAATACTTGGAATATTTATTGCCACTTCCTTCTGTCCTACATAGTTTCTGTTGAAAAGGATGTCAGGTGGTGGGACTCTTGGGGTCCAGGCTGTTGTCAGAGTTCTTTTCCATCCTTCTGCTTGCTTCTTGGCAGTGTTGGCATCAGATCAGGCTTCCCCATGCAGCTCCCGAGACCCACAGGGTCTGACTTCACAGGGAAAGGGGCCTGTCTCTTCCATCCCCTGTCAATCCTCTTGAGTACTCTGCTTGAGGCATGGCTTCTTCTGTGTCAGTCTCTTTGCCTAGAACGGGAAACTCTTGCCTGGATCACACTCACTGCTGAGGCAGGGACCATGAAGGGGGCAGAATTGGATATTGACAGGGTTGGGGAGTGTTGTATGGGTGGGGAGAGGCCTGTCCAAGAAGCAGACTTTGCTGATGGAAATGTGGTAGGTGCTGCCTATAGGATAGCATGGATTACAGCCTCAACTATCCCTAAGAGAGCCAAGAAGTGTCTAGAGAAGCCACTAATCCTGTTCTGCCTGATGGGTCTTGCTTTATCCAGAGCCTTGACTTTAGTGTGGATGAGAAGGTGAACCTTTTGGAGCTGTCCTGGGCCCTTGAGAATGAGCTCATGATGATCCACGGTGCCACTCAGCAGGTGGCCTTGTCCTGCTACCGCCAGGAGCTGAGATTCTGCCAGTAAGAGCCCCCATGTGCTTGGGGTGGGCCTGGGAGTCAACTGGCTGGTCTGGTCTGGAGTGGGGAGTCCAAGAAAGTGGCACTCTGCCCCCGTCCACCCCTAATGCCCTGATCCGGGAGTGGGAGGTCCACACCATCTTCCCCACTGACTTTCCTCTAGCTGTCAGCTACAGTGGGACCAGGAAAAAGCTGAGCTGTGAGAGCAAGACGGGGTTCCCTGTCCCTTAGGTTTTGTCCACGTATGTGGTTTCAGTGGGACCTAAGGACCCAGTGAACTGCTCAGTGGCTGCTGCTGGGGCTTTTGTGGCCACAGAATTTAAGGGACACTGGCCTTCTCTATTAGCCCCTTCTATCAGTCCCACAGAGAAGGATTTGAACTTGACACTCATTCTGCGTATCCTTGAGCTTTCACAGCAGAGAGGTGAAAACCCTTCAGTCAGTAGGTTGTACTTCTGAGAACAGCCAGAGGGCACTTGGGTTTGGGTGGCTGGAGGGGAAAAATAAGTATTCTTTAAACATGCCACCAAGTAATAGGTTAAGAATACTTTCCACTTTAATTGGGATCAGCTTTGAGTTCGCTTAGTAATCCATTGGGTGGAAAGACGGGGGATGAGCTCTGTGCTACTTCAGTGGGAGAAATAGTCACCAGAATAGTGAGTGCCAGGGGAGAATCGAGAGCCTTTCTCGGGGTGGGGGGGATGGAGTGAATAGACAATCACACACAGATGGCCTTCTCTCTGGGGAACTCACCTTGCACTCATTCAGATGCCAGACTACAAGGGGTTGGGGCTGTGGCTAGGCAGGATATTGGTTGGCCACCCTGCTCCCCTCATGTGTACAACTGCAGGTTAGGTGCTGAGGACACCTGGGGTTCAAGTCCCCAATGGAGAACTAGGGGGATTCAGATGAATTCCCACCATTCTGTGGCTTTCTGGAGGTGTGGCACACTGTAAGCCTTTAGGTTGGACATCTTTGGTTGAGAAACCTTGTGGCTTTCCTTGGCAAGTCATTTAACCTCTCTCAGTATGCACATCTGGACAATGGGCATAGTAATGGTACAAACCTCTTTAGGGGGTAGATGGTAGTGGTGTAAGGTTAGAGCACAGTGCTGGACCATGCTGTGCACTCAGCAAGTGCTTGCCCGTTTATCGTTTGTATAGACACAGAGCTCGCTGGACCCAGAACATGTCTTCTATTAATGTTGTCTCTTTTCTGCACAGGGGGCAAGTAGAGCAGATGGTGAGGGAACGAGACAAGGCAAGGCAAGATCTAGAGAAAGCGGAGAAGAGGAACCTAGAATTTGTGAAGGAGATGGATGACTGCCACTCTGCCCTGGAGCAGCTTACAGAGAAGAAGATCAAGTAGGTCCTGCCATTGGTGCCCGAGCCCAGAGCTGTAGCTCCTCACAGCAGGGCAGCCATTTCCCAGCCAGAGCTGAGGGTGGGTTATAGACAGAGGGCTGCCACCAGCCAAGGCTGTGGTCATGGACCTGGCAGAGCTGCGGCCCTCCTATTTCACCTGAGCCAGTAGAAATCTAGAAGACATATCTTTGGGATGCCCTTTTTTGAAAGAAGAGAGAGAGGTGCATTTACCAGCCAATCAATGAGTCTTTCATCATTGATGTTACTATCTCTCCCTCTCTGTTCCTCTCAGAAAAACAATAAAAATATATTTAGCCCAGCCAGCATGGTTCTTTGGTTGTGTGTCGGCCTAGGAACCCGGAGGCCACACTTCGATTGCCAGTCAGGTGGCATGTACCTGGGTTGTGGGCTCTATCCCCAGTTTGGGGCATGCAGGAGGTAGCCAATCTATGATTCTCTCATCATTGATATTTCTATCTCTCTCTCCCTCTCCCTTCCTCTCTGAAATAATATATATATATATTTAGTAATACATATATATATATATTTAAAATTTTTTAATTAAAAATATTTTTAAAAATCTCAATAAAATAAAATAAAATGTGGCCTTTAGCTGTGCTCACCTGTGAGCTTTCAGGGAAAATTCCCCTCTGTTTTTCTCACTCTGCTTCATTTTGGGGTCTGTCCCACTCAAGCCAAATGTTCTGTGTGTCAGTAATCAGTGAGACAGATTGACATTTTGAGACAGGGTTAGTGGATAGCTTTGGAGCTTGTTGGCTCAGCAAGAAGGAGCCTGACATGGTGGAAGAAGCTCAGAGCTTGAAACCTGACCGTAGGCACTGCACTGGGCAGATCCGTGGTTAATGATCTACACTACTTGTAGAGCTGGCAGCTAGACAGACGTTACAGTTCACTTGCCATAGTCACACAACCAATATGGCCTGAGGTTTAAACCCCAGGTCCTCTCTCTTTGTCTTCACTGTTTCTGAGAGTGCATAGGCCCAGGCCTGCTTCATCCTGGGGGTGTAAGAAATAGATTCTTGCCGAGACCGGTTTGGCTCAGTGGATAGAGCGTCGGCTTGCGGACTGAAGGGTCCCGGGTTCGATTCCGGTTGGGGGCATGTACCTTGCTTGTGGGCACATCTCTACTGTGGGGCGTGCAGAAGGTGGCTGATCGATGTCTCTCTCTCAGCGATGTTTCTGACTTTCTGTCTCTCTCCCTTCCTCTCTGTAAAAAATCAATAAAATAATAAAATATATTAAAAAAAAAAAGAAAGAAATGGATCCTTAAATGAGAGGAGTTCTGAGGAGTAGAGAATTCATCACTGTCCCAGGATGGGGTTGTCCAGTCACATAACCACCATCCTACGTCTGCACACAAGGGCCCCACCAGCTCCCTCTACCCAATCTATATACTCAGGGTTCGCAGGGACAGCCCTGGCTGCCCCTCCTAGAACGGCCACCTTTCCATATTTCACAGTGTCGTGGAGCAGCCTCAAATCCTCATCCACATGCTTCCTAATTTCAAAGGCCTGGGTTCTCTTTTCTTTCCTAGGACCGGCTAGGGAAGGCCAAGTGAATTAGGTTGAGATACTGGTCTGTTCACGAGTTAGAATTCTCACATTCCTCTGTGGGTGTTGAGAAGGTGTAAGTGAGAGATTGCATCTAGGGATGTGAGTGTGTGAGATTATGTATTGGTATGAGTGAGAGTGCATGAGTATGAGTGATTGTGCAGGTGTGGGTGTGAGTATACATACATGCATACTCATTTCCACCAGCTCCTGTACTCTTTAACAGAATAATAGTAATTTTCAGGAAAGCTAAAAATTAAATATTCTTTCACCAAACTTTTAAAACTATTTCCAATCAAATTTGAGGAACTAAATCAATATGGTCTCCCACACTATAAAGTAGTGTCTGCAAGGCCAGGAGCCCCAGTGTGAAGAGATGGGCCATGGACATCTTGACTTCTGCCTAGACACTAGCCATGGCCTTGCTGAGCCACTCAGTGTGGAACATGTGCATTGTTCATCACAAAGAAACATGTAGTTTAGAAATAACTGGGGTTTTGTTTCTGCTCTTGTCAACAGTCTCTCTTCAGCTGGTTCCCTTGCAATGTCTAGCCATAAGCTTCCCCATTTACAATTTCTTGTTGAGCAAGTTCCTTATAGGTGAAACTAGAAAATTCAAACCGTTGATTCTTGTAGCTACAGATGTTTAACTTTGTTCATCTGAGCTATTATCCTTAGTTCCCTGACTTTACAAAATAGGGTGTAATAAACTAAAAGAATTTTGAAAGAAGCCAAGAGTGCAATAGCTAGCACATTTCCCCCTCTTTCTTGGTGCCTCTTCTAGCCTCCTAATGGCCATTTTAACAAGATGCCGTTATCAGCCTCGTCACATATTTGGAAATCTTGGTGTCTCACCTGAGCGTGTGCAGGACCTATTCTAGCTATTCCAGTTGGTGACACCAAGACCTTAGGTTGTTAGCTGTTTGGGACACAGGGGAGGCGAAGGTCCACAGGGCTTCCTTAAGCTCTGCAGCAGCTCAGCTTCCACACAATGTTCTCTGTGCAGCATTGCCAGCTCCTCAGCCTCCAGTATTGTTCAAGATGAAAACGCCTTTTTAACATCATATTCCAGCTCCCAGGAGGGGCACCCACCATCAGGCCCAGGTGTAGAATTTAAAGGAGGGCCCTGGTCTCACAGCACATGCCATCTAGCTGAGGAACAGGGACCCCATCTGTCAAGCAGGAACTATTGAGTCCAAGACCGTGCCAAGTGCTCGTAAAGGGGAATTCCAGGGAATGAAGAGGTCTTGTCGGTTGGAAAGGTGTCGCTGGAGAGGCAGTAAGCCCAATGTGATGTGCTGTTGTGTGCCTTACAGACACCTGGAGCAGGAGTACAGAGAAAGGCTGAATCTCCTGCGGTCTGAGGTGGAGATGGAGCGTGAGCTATTCTGGGAACAGGCCTGCAGGCAGAGAACCATACTGGAGAGGGACCTGGAGCGCTCGCAGGCTGAGGAGGCCAGCCTCCGAGAGAAGCTGACCCTGGCTCTGAAGGTAGGCAGGTAGGGGGAGGAAACAGAGGAGGTGAAGGGTGCCTCCACAGGTGACCCCACCCAGAAGCAAAAGACAGAAATGAGTTTACTTGACGGTCCCCCCTCCCATACCCCACATTTTCCTAGTCAAGGATTTCCCTACCACACAGAGGCAAACT
Organism: Lasiurus borealis; assembly: GCA_004026805.1. Lineage (NCBI taxonomy): Eukaryota > Metazoa > Chordata > Mammalia > Chiroptera > Vespertilionidae > Lasiurus > Lasiurus borealis. Next base: position 106,624 of record PVJN01001132.1, on the reverse strand, counting down.
TCTAGGAGGATTCAACACCTCCTAGAAATTTGCCTCTCTGTGGTAGGGAAATCCCTAGGATTTCAAACTGAGGAACGTTTGCCATGGAGATAGCACATTTCTCAGCCAGAGCAGAAAGGGCCCGCTTTGCCAGGTTTGGCACTACCGCTGCGTGCTCTCTGGTCACAAGGGCAGTAGGACAGGTGTGGGCCTGCAAAGCCCTTGCTCTGTTCTCTGGGTCTGTGGGCCAAGGTTAGGAAGGGTCAGCAGCCCTGGAGACCAGAGCACCTGTGAAGTCAGCAAACCTAAGCCCATCTGCTGCTCGTGGGTGTGGCCTGGGGTACAGGTGGTTTCAGGGCTTTGGTGAGTATCCCTCGACTCACAACTGTTCTGCATTTGGGTTCAGTGAGATGTCCCCTGCTCCTCTTGTGCTCCTGCCTTTTTCTTCCTCTCCCAACTCAGAGCCTGTGGGTTCTCTCCAAACCAGCCTGCTTCCCTCAGGAGGAGAAGCCAGGCAGCCCAGGGGCCTCGAACGCAGTGAGCACAGCCCTTCCTTCTCTGCCTGTCTGGGCTCTCCACCGAGCTGTCCTCACCTCTCCTTACAGGTTGCCCATGTCTGACAGTGCTGCCTTCCTCCCCTCTGGACATCTGAGTGGTAGTGGTGCAGCTTCAAATCCATTTAGGAAACAGCTCAGAAGGGCCTGCCTCTAGCCTTTTCTTATGATACACATGACCTCTGAGCACTTGGAATGGGAGGAATAGAGGCCAAGAGAAAAGCATTGAGCCCTGGTGAGGGCTTTACAGGGTCTATCCTAGGGTAGCTCTGCATTAGCCCCTGAGACAGCTTCCTCTGTATGTCAAGGCATGAATGCCAGGCACCATGAAGTTTCTTCCCTGGTAATGAGTGCTGCTGGGAACAGGCCTCTCACTCAGAGAGAAGGGCAGGCCTGCCCACAGCTCCCTCTTCCCCTCAGAGCCTGGCAACCACTAGCATGTGTCTTGTAGGAAAATAGCCGATTACAGAAGGAGATCATTGAAGTTGTGGAAAAACTTTCAGAGTCGGAGAAGCTGGTCCTGAAACTGCAGACTGACCTGGAGTTTGTTTTGAAAGACAAGGCAAGTCCTTTTGCTGACTCTTAGTCTTGAGAAAAGAGTGCTGGGGAAAAAGTATTAGGGTCTTGAAAAAGAATATCAAGGTGGCTGGGTTTAGTTTTTCTTGTTAAACCTCAGAGAGAAAATGAGCAAGGTGGATTTCCCTCTTGTCTCCCCCCCACACCTCCCCCTCTCCCGCCTTCAGGACAATGCAGGGATGTCAATATGCTCCAGTGATGACTTGCATATGGTCCTGTTAGTGGCAAGACCAGGGCCAGCTGGCACCATTGACCCCAGTAACAGACTCTCAGTGATGAGGGACATGGAGGAGAGGGTAGAGTTGGTGCCCACCCCACCAGGCCCTGCCAATTACCTGGGGAGTTGGCAGGGAGAAGAGTTGTTGTACTGAGGAAGGATCCAGGCACGGGGGGAGCCAAGGCCAGATCATCCTACTGGCTGAGACCTTTTAAGCAAGAGAGGGAGGGAAGGAGGAGGAAGGGACTGGAGGTGTACTGGAAGTGATGAGCCTTGGGTAAAGAGCATGAGGGTGTGACAACATGCACTCTGCCTGGCCTGAGGTCTTGTGTGTAATTGTCCTTTTCTGGTATGACCTTCAGCTGGAGCCACAGAGCACAGAACTCTTGGCCCAGGAAGAGCACTTCGAGGAGGTCCTGAAGGAGTACAAGCTCAAGTGCAGGGTATGTGTTCCCCTGGCCCCTTAACCATCCTGAGCCTTAGCATGTCCTTTGTCTTGGACCAGGCTGTCACTTTTGTTTTTTGTGCACTGGGCCGTCACACACTCTTGCCCCCCCTGACCCCTTCACCCTTCTTATAGCAGGGGTGGTTCTTTCTTAGAGCTTGAACCTTCAGAGACCTCCTGTGCCAGAAGGGGTGGTACCATTTCCCAGCTACTCCTGAAAGGAATGGGGTTCTGGAGTTCATGAGACAGGCTGGCCCTGCAAGTCATCAGGGTCTGTCTGGCTATGCAGGCTTCATTCCCCCATCTCCCGCTTGGGAGTGGCCTGGCATTCTTGGCAGGGCACATTCCTGGCCTCCAAATGAAATGGTCCAGAATGGGGTGGCAGGAGTATCCTTCTCCAAGCCTTATGTTCTGCTAGAAGGTGGAATAGGACTTGCCTGCACAGCTCCTCCTGTGTTTAGCCCCACATGGGCTGGCCAAGTCATTAGACCAGCACCAATTCTGAAGGCCCCTCTGTGTCTCCAGGTACCATGTAAGGCTTCATTGTGTGTTCTGTTGTTGAGTGTTCACATTTCATGGGCCAAACCTACCAATGTCAGATTCCATTTAATTGGAGACACTGCAGTGCAGAGCAGGACAGAGATGGTGAACAATATTAGTGGTGCTGATCCCATTACACTCTTAAAATGATCGAAGCTCCCTCCCCTCCCCAACCGATAAAACACACACAAAATTGATTTCAGAGAGGAAGGGAGAGGAGAGATAGAAACATTGGAATCATGCCCCCTACTGGGGATTGAGCTCGCAACTTAGGCATGTGCCCTGACCAGGAATCAAACAGTGAATTCCTGGTTCATAGGTTTGTGCTCAACCCCTGAGCCACACTGGCTGGACATAATTCACTTCTTAATGGTCTCTCTCCAAATTAAAGTAGAAACTGTCTTTTGTTCCTGCTTCACATTGCTTTGGCAATACCAGAGGATAAAGGTGAGGCATGCTGTTCTGGAGTGTGACATGATCTGCTATATTCTGCTCTGTGTTCTCACCTCCACTGCAAACCTTGAGTCATTTTAAACAAGGGGAGGGCGGGAATACTGTGTGTGGTCAGTGGTGTTACCTCCTCTTGAACCAGATTGCTGTGTGAGGGTCAGGGTTGTGGGGCTGTCATGCAGGTGGGATATACCACATAAACTTCTGATGGTATTGCGGTTCCATGCTGTGTTTTCCCCTCCTTTTAAAGCTTGTTGCAAAAACTTAGAACCTATAAGTAACCATTAATTCATATGTTACTTTAGTGTAGCGATTTTCAACTTTTTTCATCTCATGGTACACTTAAACTACTAAAATTCGGTGGCACAACAAACATAAATTTTTATCAATCTAACAAAAAAATAGATATAATTTGATTCATTCACATTAGACAACTATTGTTGTGTTGGCTATAGTCATTTTTTTTAATTGGATAGTCTAAAGCAGTGGTCGGCAATCTGCAGCTCACAAGCCACATGCGGTTCACCAGCCGCAGTTTGCCACTCTGTTTACTAATGAGTTTGCTGACCACTGTCATATACTACCCTTTACCTCTTTGCACACCATATGCCACAATTGCCTAATCCTCACAGCTTCCAACTACATGGTAACATGAAAAAAGGTCAGTGCCCCTGACTAAATAGTTAGGTATTCATGTTTAAAAATTCTATGACACCGGTTGAAAATCGCTGCTTTAATTCACTGGATTTATCTAACAAGTATAAAGTCTTTCTTTAGCATGACTCTTTTACTGAAATAACTACTACTCATTTCACATTTGGTTCTTGAGATTTTAATTTTTGAAACAGCAGCAGAAATATTTTACATTTTAGTACTAATCTGTTTATAAATTTTCCCTCTAAGTTTTTGCATATTTTGCTATTTCAAACTAATATTTAGTACATTAAAAACTTTTTATTTGAAAATAATTTCTAATACATAAAATTACAAAAGTTAAAGTAATGCAGGGAATGCAAATTTTCCTTTTCCGAGATTCACCTGTTGTTTACCCTGTTTGTTTTGTCACTGTGTACTTGCTCACTGTGTGCATGTGTGTGTGTGTGCACGAGCATGCGTGCATCCTGATGTGAATGTATCTATATTGTTATTTTTTGAACATCTGAGGGTAAGTTATACATGGGCCCTCCACCACTACACAGGTCAGTGTGCATTTCCTAAAAACAGGCTTAATCCTAAAACCTTGAAGTGGTGTGCAGATGCACTAGAGTTGATTGTTAAATGTTCAGAAATTTTGCTAGTTTCTTGTTAAACCTTTGATAGCTTGAAATAGGCTACAGTGGGATCATAGAAATGTGCAAAAGCTACAAATATGGGATTTTCTTTCTGTAGAACAAGCTTCCCAATACACTGCAGAATGAGAATATTCCTAGTAACTGTTTGACATCCTTTAATCTGAAACAGTCTGTCTTAGTCCAGTCAGGCTCCTACAACAAAAATACCATAGAGCCGAAACCGGTTTGGCTCAGTGGATAGAGCGTTGGCCTGCGGACTGAAGGGTCCCAGGTTCGATTCCGGTCAAGGGCACGTACCTCGGTTGTGGGCACATCCCCAGTGGGGGGGGTGCAGGAGGCGGCTGATCGATGTCTCTCTCTCATCGATGTTTCTAACTTTCTATCCCTCCTCCTTTCTCTCTGTGAAAAATCAATAAAATATATTTTTTAAAAATACCATAGAATGGGGTGGGGGTTGGGCTTATACATAACATAAATTTAGCTCTCACAGTTCTGGGGAGATGGGAAGCCCAAAATCAATTTGCAGATAGATTTGGTGTGTGGTGAGAGTTCTCCTCTGGGTTGCAGATAGCTGGCTGTTTTCTCTGTCCTCACATGGCAGAAGGCATGAAGGAGCTCTCTGGGAGATCTCTGTCTCTCTCTTTCTCTCTCTCTCTCTCTTAATATATTTTATTGATTTTTTACAGAGAGGAAGGGAGAAGGATAGAGTTAGAAACATCAATGAGAGAGAAACATCAATCAGCTGCCTCTTGCACGCAACCAAGGTAAATGCCCTTGACCGGAATCGAACCTGGGACCTTTTAGTCTGCAGACTGATGCTCTATCCACTGAGCCAAAACAGTTTCCGCTCTCTGGGATTTCTTATAAGGCTCCATCCTCATGACCTAATCACCTTCCAAAGATCCCACCTCACATAGGATGTTAGGATTTAACATGAATTTGGGAGGACACATTCAGGCTATTGCACATTTCTTTGTCTTTGACATGAATATTATTGAAGAATATAATAATAAAAAGTTTCCCTTTTAATAGAAACTTTTTCATTTTGTGTTTTTCTTTTTTTGTTAAAAGTTATTTTGCTATTTTAAAATTTTATTTTAAAGGGAGAGGAAGGGAGAAGGAGAGAGACCAAGCAGATAGATAGATAGATAGATAGATAGATAGATAGATAGATAGATCAGACTTCTCTGGCTTACAGTAGAATGCCAAGAAACATCAATGATAGAGAAACATCAACATAGATTGGCTGACTTCTGCACATCCCCCACAGGGGATCTAGCCCGAAACCTGGGCGTGTGACCTGACCAGGAATCAAACCTGCATCCTCCTGGTCCACTGAGCCACACTGGCTGGGCTCATTTTGTGTTTTAACCCAATTCCTTTGGGTTAAGTGGAGGTATATATTCTTAGCTGAACAGCATAGATGATAATTTTGTTCTCTTGGTGAAGGCATTACCTGCTTTTTCCACTGTAGTAACTAGTAAGCAACAGTGGGGAGATACTTTAAGAACATGCAGTATCCTGCTATTCATCTAAATTTTCCTTGGATTTAATATTCATTAATAATTCTTGCCCACTTCAATCTTTACCATGATGATTACAAATTGACGATTTTCCAACTTCAGCTCCAACTCCCCGCATCTGTCAGTTGGCCCTTGGCATTCTACTGTAAGCCAGAGAAGTCTGATCTATCTATCTATCTATCTGCTTGGACTCATGAATTTTCATTTTCTCTCAGTAGTTTGTAATTCATAGCTATGTCTAATTATTTTGGAGCTTAAATTGTGTGAGATTTGGCTAATGGGAGTGTCTTCTGGCTTGCAGCCATGTCCTGGGACATGTCACATCATTTGTTTTTGTTTTATTTATTAGTTCCATACTCTCTAGCATTATAATATGCTGCAGACTCCTCTTTTACTTTACCTGCACTTGCACTGGACCAGTCAATTTTCCACGACGTCTTGGCTTGTTACTCGAAGTATCACAGACTTAGATCTGGGTGCTGGCACAGCGGATGAAGTCTCTGCCTCTTGGCTGAGGACTTTTTTTATGTCAGTCTTCAGCAGTAGAGGTAACCTTGAACCTTCCCTGATGTGCATCACCCAGTCTTTTCAAAGTCACTGCTTGGAGTTTCCTTTTATTTTTTAACCAGGACATTTGTTAGCAAGGAAACCATGCCTTTCCTTGTTGTCAAATCCCCTTTCTATTTAACTATCACTTTAGCTTTTGTTTTTTTTTCAATTATCAGCTTCAGTTCTCTTTGCAAGGCTGCCTTTGGTAAAAGAGAGTGTAAAATGTTAATCAGATCCTCCTTGGAGATTATTTGCAGTTAAATGTTTTCACGTTGTCTTGAGTGGACACCATAATGGAGTAGCATGTCCTTGGTCAAAAAGCCCAAATGCAGATTTTTCCCCCTGTATTTCCACATACTGAATGTTTGTGTTCCCCTAAATTCATACATTGAACCCTATTCCCCCACTGTGATGATGTTAGGAGGTGGGGTCTTTGGGAGGCTGTGAGGGTGAGCCCAGTGAAGGGGATTAGTGCTTTAATAAAAGGAACTCATCACTTCTAGGTTCCAGAACCCTGAGAGCTTGCCTAGCCTAAGTGCCTCAGTTGGCTGAGGCATCCTGTGCACTAAAAGGTTGCCAGTTCGATTCCTGGTCAGGGCACATACATGGGTTGCAGGTCTGATCGGCAATCTGAGCATATACAGAAGTCAATCATTGTTTTTCTTTCACATAACTATATCTCTCTTCCTTCCTCTCTTTAAGCATGTCCTCAGGTAAGGATTAAAGAGGATGCCAAAACACTGAGATAAATTTCTATTGTTTTTAAAGCCCCCAATGTGGTATTTTTATTATAGCATCCCAAATAGATGGAGACATGCACAAACCCCTAACACATTTGCCTGTTTGTGGGCAGGTCTTTAGCCTCCCTCCTCCCCCACTTATGTGTGGCTTACTTAGGCCCAACTGGTTACTCCAGGCCCTGGGCTTAGCTGTTCCCGAGGTGGCCCAGTCTCCATGCCAGTGATCACAATATCTGGAAGTGGTGTCTGGCTCTGCCCCACAGGACCTTCAGGACAGCAACGACGAGCTACAGGCTGCAGTGGAGGGTCTGCGGGCACAGTTGCCCCAGAATTGGCACGGCCAGTCCCATGCACAGCCAAATGGACGTCTGCTCTCTAGACATGGCGGAGCAGGTAGGAGCCAAGTCTTGAAAGGTGGCAGCAATGTGCTCCTGCTGGGGATGGTGTCGGCAGTGGGGCTTCTACCTATCTCTACTGCACAGGCTGCCTTTGGTTCCAGGAGCACAGTGCTGGGCAGGCAGGCTTCACAGTACATCAGGCCTAGCCCAGCCTCCAGGTAATCATGTGCCCCTCCGACTGCTACATGTGGGAGAAGGGCCAGTAACCCAAGGCTAGAGGTTGACACAACACCCAGAGCCCAGAGAGAGGACAAGGAGGGCAAGGGCTTTACCATTTGAGTAGGATGCATGACCGTAGGGTAGATGCATCCAAATGACTCTCCAGTGTTCTGAGAGGTACCCAGGAGATCCAGGTGAGTGTTCAGCATGGTCCAGACACAGAGATGGTCATCTAGAAAACGGAAGCGGGGACTCTAGGGTGAGCAGGGGGGTTGTCACAGGTGTGACAGCTCTTAGATAGGGAAGACACTAAATCATGTAAATGGGTCAGGGACTCCCCATATTCACAGGGGCCTTGTGTGGACTGAGGTGAACCTTACTTGGTGTTTATTGCCTGGATTATGTGATAGCATCTCCCTCAAGCTCTTGAAGCCAAGTCCCAGGTTGGCTCCCTACTGCCAAGAAAGCCAAACTCATGAGACAGATGCTGGTGAAAAGGGAAAGAGGTTTATTCAAGTGTCGACCACCTGAGAGAATTGGGGGTGGGTGGGAGGAGTGTTGCAGCAAAGCCCACCTCAGCCTCTCAGTACCAGCAGAGTTTTATAGGGAGAGAGAGGGGAAGCAGAACAAAGCGATCAGGGGGAGGGGCTGTGGACATGCGGGCAGTGTCCTTGCTGGTCTCGATATGGATCTTTATTGTCAGCACACTGGAACTGCCACTGCCAGCCAGAGTCCTGCAGTTGGACAATTTGCGTCAACTGAAGTCATGGTCAAGGCCATTTTTATACAAGCAGGAGCTGGGACTGCTGATGCCTGCAGTGTGCTTATAAGGAACTGTCAGTGTGTGAGCTCCTTTTATCAGTTTGTTTGTACATTTTATTCTACTGTCACTTCATGGTTAGAGTAGATAAAAGTTTTTATCTCCTGTTACACTCTGGAAGTGCTACCACCTGCTCATCACAGAGCTGCATATTGAAGCTGTAACTTGGGCTTCATGCTTCCTAAACAAGTCATAGACTTGGGATGAGTCCGGGCTCTGAGAGGCCCTGAAGCCCTGTGTGCGGTTAAGTGTTTTTGGCTTTTTTTGAGATCAGGCTGGGGGTGTGGAGTTTCAGATGCCGGAGCTATCATTGAGGTTTCTGTGGTCCTTTTGGAGGACAGGGTGGTTATGGCTGGTTGCTACCTTTCCTGGCAATTGTACAGGGTGGATGCCATGCAGGTTCACATGATAGCTGTGGCTTCATGCCTGCTGCTGCCCATGCGAATCAGTACTACAGGAACTATCCCAGCAGCCTGATTGCTTCCATCAATCAAACCGCTCCGCAGAGAACATGCTCCCATCTGTAGCCCCGAAAGCACTCAGGGTTTCCGATATTGCTTAGGAAAAGCTTACTTAATAAAACAGAAGAGAGTGTGTGCTCAAGAGAGCCCGTATGGGAACCTGCACAGGAACCGCGTGGGTTTTCTGTGCACGGGGGGCCAGCTTCCTTGGCCCCTAAAGAAACCCCTCACCTGCTTCTTTAGTGAATCTGATGGCTTCTGAGACTTATAGGCCCTGACTGCCCTCAGAAGGGTGGGTGGAGGGTGTGGCCAGCTCATCAGGTGTTATCAGATCTCGGCCAGGTGGGCACTGGTAGAGCCTGAGCTCTGCAGCGTGTACGACTCTCATCAGGAGCCAGGTGTTCCTGAAACTTAGGCATGCAGAGCTGGGGTCCTATACCATTGTTATCCTTGTCCAGGTCTCAGGCTGTGGCACCCCAAGAAGGCCCCCACTTTGGTTGTCACTAATAAAACGAAATCTCCAGCTGGGGCCTTTTTCTTCCCCCCTCACCCCTCCATCTGACTGTAGAAGTTCCATCGGCCTCCTCAAGGGAGGAGGGGTCTGTCTGCTGCCATAGGGGACAGTCACAGTGGCTGCATTACAGAGAAGCCATGTGGGTTATGGTTGCCAGGCCATCAGGGCATCCAGCTGGAGCCACTCCTGGTGGTCCCATTTATCTGTGCCCATTGGCCAGACTCAGATGGCAGCTTCTGACTGTCAGGGCATTGGAATGCCTTCTTTCCTGGGGTGCTTTCTCAGTCCATGTCTCTGAGTCTGTCACTTTTTTTCATGGAAAATGATTTGGGAAATGGGAGATGGTGAGATTAAGGAATGTGTCTTTTCCTCTCGGTTTTCTGACCCCTGGACCAGCACAGATGAGACCCTGGCACTGGCCAACTCCCACATTCTTAAGGAACCCTTTGGTGTATCCCCCACATACACAATGTTGGGAATGCCTGGTACCCTGGAGAGCTGGCAGAACTTGTGGGCCTACAGGTGGCCCATTAAAAGGAGCTGCCCAGAGGTCTGACATTGTCATCGAGGAGGATTTTCTGGAAGAAAATGTTGCTTCCCGCCCTAGCTGGTTTGGCTCAGTGGATAGAGCATTAGTCTGCAGACCGAAGGATCTCTGGTTCGATTTCAGTCAAGGGCACATGCCCTGGTTGCATCCCCAGTTGGGGGTGTGCAGGAGGCATCTGATCAATGGTTTTCTCTCATCATTGATGTGTCTAGCTCTCTCTCACTCTCTCTTCTTCTCTGAAATCAATCAATATATATATTTTTTAAAAGAAAAGAAAATATTGCTTCCTGTGATCACTCCATTTCTGACTTATTTGTTGAAACCCCACATGACCTGTATATGGGGCATGTATGGTGTAGCTGCCTCATCATAAAGCACTGACTGTCACAGAGGTTTGTCTGTGCTTCAGGTCATGCTTTTTTTCTGTCTTCACAGTTTTTCTGTGTACTAGGATAGGGAATACAATTTTAGATGCAATACCTGTACCATAGGCAGCATCTTTTAGGAAATTAAAGGGCCTGACAAATCTTGCCAGGAACCTCCTAGTTATATCTTAGAGTAATATGTGTTCTGGCAAAGACTCAAAATGTTGATTTCTCAGAGCTCCAACTTTGAGAATGGGGCATGACAGACCTTTTGTGGAAACCCTCTAGGGCCTCCCCTCACCAGCAGCAGAAGGTGCCCGTGGAAGCTGTGCGCTATCCTGGGTGGTGGAGGAAATCTGGGATGAATACTCAGTGCCAACCAAATGTCGGATGGGCACCTGAGCAGAACATAAACAGAAATGGCCTTGTTTGCAGGCATCATCTCCTTCCTGGGCGATTCTACTCCCGTGAGTCTAGAAACAGAGATGATGATGGAGCAGGTGAAAGAACATTACCAAGACCTCAAGATCCAGCTGGAGACTAAGGTCAGGGGGGTGGGGAGGCCACAGGGAGATTTGGGTACTTAATGCTGCATGCTTAAAAGCTTCGCTCACTGTGCTACTTGCACACGTCTGCCCGTGGACCCCCTGCTCTGAAGTAAGCCTGCTTAGGGAAGAAAAGTATGTGGGGAAAGGGAAATAAAGCTGACGTTCAACCTCGAGCCCTCTTTGGAGGGAGATGGGACATAAGGAATAAATAATCGTGGGAGGGAATCGGGTTATGTGTATCTGGAGTGTCACAAGGGCACTACTGAGACAGACCTCCTTATTTGCTTGCTCTGTCTTTGGGGAATCCCAGCTCCTGGCTCTGTTCTATGCTAAAATACCCCTGGGACTTACCTTGGTGGGGTACTTTGTGGCCTCATGGCCTGGCCAGCTCTGTCTTCTTGGATGACCATGTCTCCTGCTCTGTTATTAGGTTGTGGTGGGTTTTGTTAAGGGATGGTGTCCATGACTTGTTATCGGGGGTCTGGATCTGAATAGTGTGAGGCAAGGCCACTTCTGTCTTGCAGTGATGCCTGTGGCTCCCTGGACCCGTGGGGAGCCTTAGACATTGCTGGCGTGGCTGTCCCCTGTGCCCCATCAGGTCTAGGCTACCTGCTCTTGGTGCCACTTGGCAGCCTCCTACTTCTATGTTGTATTGTCAGTGAGTCATTTTGGGGACTTCCTGAGTGACATTGCTCATATTTCTCGTCTCAGGTAAACTACTATGAAAGAGAAATTGAGATGATGAAAACGGACTTTGCAAATAAGAGAAAAGAAATCGAGCAGGCTTACCAACGTGAGGTCAATGTGCTGGAGGACCAGAAAGCCAACCTGGAGAAACTCCACATGAAATCACAGGAGGTCATCCAAGGCCTGCAGGACAAGCTGCAGAGTGCAAGCCGTGGCCCTGAGCTGGAGAGGACGTTAGAGCTGAAGAGGGCAGAGATGGAGCTGTGCTACACGCAGGCGCTGTCTGACCTGGCTCAGCAGCTGGCCCGGGAGAAGGAGCAGCTGGAGGTGGAGCTGCACCAGAGGCATCAACAGGAGCTGCAGCAGTTCAGGTCCAGCTTCCTGTTCTTACAGGACTTCATGCCTGGGGTTTCTTGGAAGAATCAAAATGTAAAATTGGGTTATGCACACTGTGCAGAATGGCAGTACCTGTAAACAAGGTGGTTTTTCTCAGGGGCAGATGAGTGAGCACTGGCAGATCAGGTCATTGTATAAAGATTTTTACTTCAGATTTGACTTATATTAACCAGAGCTTAGGTCATGAAACAATCTACATTGTAGAATTTTATCTCAGTGTTTTTCACCTTCTGCCTTAGACTTGTCTGGCATAGCAAAGACAATATGTTCTTTATCATTTAATATCTTGTTCTAATATTCTAGGACATGCTGTTATAGCACACAGGGAGACGGATAAAAGATCTAGAAGCCCTAAAACAATGGGAAGAACCATTAATTTGGGTTAGTGAGATTCTTGAAAAGGCTAAAATATATGCACAAAGGAGAGAAAAGACTTATTTAGTAAATTGGAATGTGGTCTTTCTTGTTACAATGTAACTAGTAGCAGTTAGTTATTGCAAGCTCAGTGCTGGTCAGCCATCCCTCCCTGCCCCGTGTGGAGTCTTGGATCCTTTCAGCTCAGGAGAGGATGGCCATGCCCCATACATGTTGGTGTAGAGCTGAGCGGATGACTCACAAATAAGATGCCCACCACACACCTGTCTTCATGGGGGGCTCTGTGTGGACCTGTTTGGGTGCTGATGTTGTTACCGAGTGGACATGCCCCCAATTAACACACTGAATGCAGGGTGTCAGAGCCCTTCCTGTGGAGTTCATGCCTCCCATTAGTTGAAGGAGGGAGGTGCTGGTCAGGGTGTGCCTGTGCTCCCTTCTTCCCTCTACTCCAGTCCCTTGGGCCTGCACAGACTGGCTGACATTCCTGGTGGGGCTAAGTCTTTTTTACTTTTAATGTTTTAATTAATTATTTTAGAGTGAGAGGAAGGGGGGTGGAGAAAATATCAATGATGAAAGAGTCACTAATCAGCTGCCTCCTGCATGACCCCTTCTGGAGATCGAGCCAGTAACCTTAGAATGTGCCCTGACCAGGAATCGAACCGGTGAACTCTTAGTGCATAAGCCATACCAGCCAGACTGATAACTCATGTGTTTCTCTGGAGCTTTGTTATTTTCTCTGAAACCCAAGAGCTGTTTGATAAGGGACCAAGGCTCCCTCCAGACTCGCATCAGGCAGCAGAGGATCAGGGCAGGGTGGTGCCCTCCTGCCCATCCCTTCCATCTCACACCCGAGATGCCTTCTTTGGGAGGAGCTCCTGCTGCTCACCATCCCTCTGAAGTCTGGAGGGAGAGCCCCGTCTGGCTCAGGCCTTCATTGGCAGAAGCAGAGAACACATCTGACCTAGGCGTGGTGCCCTCATGCAGCCCATACCTCGCTTCACGCCATTCTCCCAGGCTGCTAAGGCCTCAGGCTCAGCCCCTTACAGAGTTTTCAAGGGCAGTTTTGACTATGGGTTAGTTTCATCCACCTGACTAAGACCAGGCCAGGCTATCCTCAACTTCCTGCGATGAGGGACATCTCTATGTCTGATGGGTGCTAAGGCTGCCACTAGCCATACATGCTGCTGAGCATGGATGTGTGGCCTGTGCAACTAAGGGACTGAATTTTAATTGTTTATTTTTAATTAACTTGCATTTACCAGTCACCTGGGTGAATGGCATCTGTGTTAGCTTCTACATATGGAACCCAATGGTAGTGAGATATAGTCCTCCTGTGGCCTCTCTAAGGAGAGTCCTAGGGCATGGGAAGCCCAGGAGCTCTGGGAGTAAAAGGGTATAAAGCCAGCCAAGCAGAGAGAAGATCTGAGGCTAGAATAAGAAAAACTTGTAGCTTTTCTAACCAGATGGGAAGTTCTGGGGCTTAGAGCTGGTCCTAAGCCCAGACTCGACCTCAGGCACCCAGAGGTCACCTGGCTCCCAGGAGTGGGCAGAGGGGACAGAGATGAGCCTCTGGGCGTCCCAGCTGGCTCTGGTATCCCCTGCTCTTGTCCTTAGGAAGTTCTTGGTGATGTCACAAGATAAGACATTGTGCTTGGAGCCCCACTTCATCCTTGGTCACTTGAGTCCTCTTCCATCTGACTGAGCAGGATGTACCACTGTGCCCTACTAGTGTGTCTACCAGGCATTGTCCTTGAACTGCAGGTTTCTGTGTTGTTGGGGCAGCAACAGAGGAGGCCATCCATCCTAGGAAGTGCCCCTCTGCTACTGTGTGTGAGCTTACAGTGCAGGGCTAGGCATGAGTGCCCCAACAGGCCCTGATACTGCTGTAGCCAGTGCCTTCAGAGGCATGCCAAGGTGAGGAGGTGGCCTGAAGATGTCTGTTGTTGGCATGGTACAGAGAGAGCCCAGGTGTGCAGCCAGATCCTCCTCCAGGCTCCCCTGAGGGACTCAGGTGAGCATATGCTCTTTCTCAGAAGCTGGTGTTCTGGGTCTTTTCCAATGCTTCAGAGCTCAGCTCCAGGTGCTCTTCTGACTCCTGGGAGATGCTGTGGACACTTTCATGCCACAGTGACCGTGTGACATGGTCACTGCTCTGCATGCAGAACCATTGGGCTCCCCTGTGAGGTGCACGCTTCATGTGGAAATGGAAGCTGCCAGGGGTATTGTGTCAGTTGTCCTAGCGAGTGATTCTGGTTCACAGTAGACATAGGCTGTCTGAGCGTGATCACAGGCCTGTGGTGACATCTGCATTCCAGCTCAGGCTCCAGCTCCTCTAGCTGGGACTATGGACAAGTTGCTTTATTTAAAAAAAAAAAAAGATAATGTAGGATTTATGATAAACCAAAAAGAATAAATGTCAGTACACATCCAGCTTAACAAAGAAAATATAAGCATGCTAGAAGTCCCTGGGTACTCACTCCTCTGGGAGGTCCCTATCCTGAAGGGGCTATTCACAGCCATCTAGGCACTGCTTCATGCTTCTGCCTCTTATGTGGGTGTTCCTGAATAGTGTGAGGCCTTGTTTGTGGTGGCCTGACTTCTAAATCTCCTTATCCATAGAGAGATGGTGCTGTGCCTCATAGAGGGCATGGAGCCCTGGCCAGTGGTGCTTAGGGGTTAGAGCGTAGGCCTGGGCATGGAAGAGACACAGGTTTGATTCCCAGTCAAGGACATGTGCCTGGGTTGTGGGTTCGCTTCCTATCCCTGGTCGCTCTCTATCTCTCTCACATCAGTGTTTCTCTCTCCCTCTCTCTCCTTTCCTCTTTCACCCTTTCTCTGAAAAGCAATGGGAAAAAAAACCTATGAATGAGAATTAACAAAAGAAAAGCAGGGTCAAGGAGCATGAGATGAATATATGAACATGAGCTTACCATTGCGGCTGTTCATAGCAAGTCCTCCACAAACAGGCCAATCATGATGGTCCCAGCACAAGCATCTTGGAAACCTGCTCCATGCATGGGGTCCACAGCCCCACACCAGGGACTCGGGCACAGAAGCAGCCCAGTGCCTGGAATCTTACTCTGCTGTCCCCTTCAAATGTGTCTCCATGGACAAACATGCGGGCCCAGATTTGTGCTATTAGAATTCTCCACCTCAGCCTCCAGTGGTCTGCCACTCACTGACAAGTCCTGGCAGACTGCCCTGTTCTCTTCCTGCTTCTCCTGACATGTGCGTTCCCCAGCATGTGGGCCCCACAGCTGGGAATAGTTCATCTCAGTAGGGTCTTCACTTATTTAACAGTGTCTCAGGGCACCTGCTATTTCCCAGCACAGTTAGGGATTGCATTTGGGAGCAAAACAGAGGTTTAGAGCTTTCATCCCACTGGGAAACACCACATTTCCTGCAAGGCCTCATTTAAAAGGAAATGTGCCATCCTTCACAGGATGAGGAAATAAAGACCATGCCACTCAAACCAGGTCCATTTTTCAGGGACACATGAATGTGTGGTGAAATCCTAAGAGAATATATGGAAATAATCCAAATTCAAGCTGTAGGTTTCCTGAGAGGTTGGGGTTCAGGTCTGGGAAGTCCACATGGCACAGGCCCAGGCCTCATCAGGCTGAGGAGACCTATTGTGTGGCTAACAGGGGAAGAGGCTTGTCTCAGGTTAGAGGGTTCTCCAGCTTGAGGAGACAGTCTGTTTGGAGGCGAAGGCGGGTAGTTGTCTGCTCTAATGGGAATGGGGAAGGCTTCCTAACAGCAAGCTGCTGGGGGCCTGGACAGGGCATAGCAGTGGATGAGTGGGCAGAGAAGGTGACTGCTGCAGCTACCCAAGCAGGAGGTGAGAGTGACTGGGCCATAGTGATGGCCGCAGAGGTGCAGGACATTAACTGGCAGAAGTTGGAGACTGACAGAAACCAAGATGGCTGCCTTGCACAATATCTAAAAGACAAAACGGACACCATCCACAACCACAGGAAAGCTGGCTGAGTGGAAATTCTACAACTATAAGGAAAGAGGAATGCACATTAAGACTCAGAGGAGCTGCAAAAGTCTGAGGTTCAGAGACAAACGCATGGAGAGGGCGGCTGAGTGCATGGCTGGCTTTCTAAAATGGGAGGGAGACAGAAACTCCTTACTGCAATTAACTGCAGTCCCGGGAGAGAATCTGGGAAACCAGACCCATTCGGGGGGAATCTGAGTTGTTAGGAAAAGAGAAAACACACTGAGACTTGAGAACAGCGGAAGGCAGAGGTGGACTGATTGCTAAGTGCACAGGCAGCTGAGTGTGCAACTGGCTTTCTAGAGGAGGAGGACGGAAGTTCCCAACTGTGCTGAACTCCAGTTCTAGGCGAGTTTCTGAGAACCCAGACTCATTCAGGGAGAAACTGGACTGACTGGCAGCGGGCTAAACTCGAGGGTGCCTTTCTCTCAGAGGGGCTTGCAGCAATTACCAAGGAACACAGATCCAGGGGCCACATAGGGCAGGGCTGATGGGAAGCCAAGGCTGTCTGCTCAGCCCTGAGACTCCACCCCATCCAAACTGAGCACAGAGTCTTTTGCAGTTGTGCAAGTCTTGTATCATAAGAGTGTCTCCAGCACAGAAGTTTTCCCAATATAGACACAGTTGGTCCTCACAGCCAGTCGGCCTGGAGATCAATTCCTCCCAGTGATACCAACAACAATCAAGTCTTAACTACAACAAGGCTGTAAACACAGTCGACAAAGGGGTGCACCAAGAGTATCTACCTCAGGTAACTCGGGAGGCGGGGCCACTGGGCCCTATATGACACCTACCACAAAAAGCCACTCTACCCACTCAAGGAAGCAGTGAAAATACGGAAACAAACAGATCATAAATGAAAGAAATGGAGGAAAGCAAATGACTGGATATAGAATTCAAAACCACGGTTATAAGGTTTTTCAAGAATCTCCTAGAAAAGGTTGATAAATTTAGCAAGACCCAAGAAGATATGAAAAGGGACCAACTAGAAATTAAACATACACTGACTGAAATAAAAAATATTATACAGAGACCTAACAGCAGACTAGAGGACCACAAGAATCAAGTCAAAGATTTGAAATACAAAGAAGCAAAAAAACACTGAACTGGAAAAGCAAAAAGAATCCAAACTTTGAAGATAGTGTAAGGAGTTTCTGGGACAACCTCAAGCATACCAACATCCAAATTATGGGGGTGCCAGAAGAAGAAAGAAACTAAAACACTGAAAACCTATTTGAAGAAATAATGACCAAAAACTTCCTCACCTGGTGAAAGAAATAGAGGAAGCATAAAGAATTCCAAACAAAAGGAATCCAAAGAGAACCACACCAAGACACATCATAATTAAAATACCAAAAGCAAAAGACAAAGAGAGAATATTAAAAGCAGCAAGAGAAAAACAGTTCATTACCTACAAGGGAGCACCCATACGACTGTCAGCTGATTTCTCAATAGAAACGATGCAGGCCAAATGGGAGTGGCAAGAAATATTCAACGTGATGAATAGCAAGAACCTACAACCAAGAATAATCTATCCAGCAAAGCTATCATTCAGAATTGAAGGGCAGATAAAGAGCTTCACAGATAAGAAAAAGCTAAAGGAGTTCATCAACTCCAAACCAGTATTATATGAAATGCTGAAAGGTACTCTTTAAGAAGAGGAAGAAGAGAAAGGTAAAAGCCAAAAAGTTATGAACAACAAATATGTATCAACAAGTGAATCTAAAAATTAAGTGAATTAAAAATTTGATCAATAGAATAAACGTGAATATAAAAGAATCAGGGGCACAGAAAGCAAATGGACTGATAATTCTCGGGAAAAGGGGTGAGGGGTGTACAGGGAGAGAGACTAGACAAAAATCATACACCTATGGATGAGATCAATGGGAGGGAGGTAAGGGTAGAGGGAAGGGTGGGAGCCAGGTGGAGGGGTGCCATGGAGGGGAAAAAAGAGAAACAAATGTAATAATCTGAATAATAAAGATTTAATTAAAAAGAAAAAGCTAAAGGAGTTCATCAACACCAAACCAGTGTTATATGAAATGCTTAAAGGTATTCTTTAAGAAGAGGAAGTAGCCGACACCGGTTTGTCTCAGTGGATAGAGCGTTGGCCTGCGTACTGAAAGGTCCCTGGTTCAATTCTGGTTGGGGGCATGTGCCTTGTTTGGGGACACATCTCCAGTGTGGGACGTGCAGGAGGTGGCTGATCGATGTCTCTCTCTCATCGATGTTTCTAACTTTCTATCCCTCTCCCTTCCTCTCTGTAAAAAATCAATAAAATATATATATTAAAAAAAAGAGGAAGAGGAAGTAGAAGAAAAAGGTAAAGATAAAAATTATGAACAACAAATAAATGTCTATCAGCAAGTGAATCTAAAAGTCAAATGAATAAAAAATCTGATGAACAGAATAAACTAGTGAATATAATAGAATCAGGCGCATAGGAAGGGAGTGGACTGCCAGTTCTCCAGGGAAAAGGGGTATGGGGGATGCTGGGAGAGACTGGACAAAAATTGTTCACGTATGAATGAGGACAATGTGGAGGAGGTAAGGGCAGAGGATGGGGTGGGTGTCGGGGGGAGGGAAGCTATAATGGGAGAAGGGAAAGAGGAATAATCTGAATATTAAATATTTATTAAATTTATAAAAGAAGTTGGAGACTGAATTGATGAGTTATAGGTGGATGGGATATGGGCAGGAGGTTGGAAATGGATCACAGAACGATCCATTAAAATCTCCCAGGAAATGCCACCAAGAGGGGAGAAAAAAGGGGGGTGGCATTCTATTACTTTAGGGTTTTCTACTGTCCCTTGTAGAAGGTGAGTTGGGTGAAGAGATGGGGATGAGTCCCAAAATCAGGGGGCTGGTGTCTTTTGGAGAAGGTTGCTGTAAGGAGGAAGGGACACCTGTGTCAGGACCCACTGAAAGCATGAAAGAGCAGTCATCCCCAAGGCTGGGCCCCTAGCCTTGGCTCCTGCTCTGTGGGGGCAGGTCCATCCCCAGCCAGTAGGTCCTTGCCCACAACTCCAGGGTGTCTTCTTATAGCCATTTCTAAATAAATCATCTCCCAAGCCACAGAAGCTACAGGACCCCAGCTGGGCGAAGGTCAGAGTTGTAGGATCTTAAAGAATATAGGGAGGATTTTGGCCTTTATCATAGAGAAAGCAAAGTCTAGAGAGTGACATGACCAGATTTGGGTTGTGAAATAATCTGCCAGCAGTTTAGAGAACAGCAGTGATAGTCGTCACCCCTCTCTCGCCTCTCTTTTGCACTACATATCCATATATACACCCTTATTATTTTTTCTGAATTTGAGATTAATTGCAGATATTATTGCAGACATTTTATTGCTAAAGACTTAAGCATGTCCCTGTTTTTGTAAGAACAGGGACATTCTCCTATATATCAACAATATCACGGTCAGATAGGGAAGATTAAATATAAATTCAATGCTATTTTTAATTTACACCATGTTCAGTTATCCCTAATTGTTTCCATATGTTCTTTTTTAAAAAAAAATAAATCTTTATTGTGCAGATTATTACACAATAATCTCCCACCCCCCCCAAAGCTCCCATCCACCTGATTTGCCTCTTACCCCCGCCCCAAGCCTTTACCCCTGCCATTGTCATCATCCATAGGTGTAAGATTTTTGTCCAATCTCCGCACCTTTCACATCCCATTCCCTCTGAGAATTGTCAGTTCACTCCCTTTCTATGCCCTTGATCTATTACATTCACCAGTTTATTCTGTTCATCAGATTTTTTTATTCACTTGATTTTTAGATTCACTTGTTGAGATATATGTATTTGTTGTCACTTTGTTGTTCATAATTTTTTTCTTTACCTTTTTCTTCTTTCTTTTATTTTTAAATTTAATAAATCTTTATTGTTCAGATTATTGCAATTGTTCCTTTTTTTTCTCCCATAGCTCCTCTCCATCTGGTTCCTACCTCATCCTGTGCCCCTCCCCCCCCACACACACTATCCTCATCCATAGGTATACAATTTTTGTCCTGTGTCTTCCTGCACCCCCCAAATGCCTTTCCCCCTGAGAACTGTCAGTCCACTCCCATTTTACGCCTCTGATTCTATTATATTTACCAGTTTATTCTGTTCATCAGATTTTTTTATTCACTTGATTTTTAGATTCATTTGTTAATAGATAGGTATTTGTTCATAATTTTTATCTTTACCTTTTTTTTTCTTCTTCTTAAGAATACTTTTCAGCCTTTCATATAATACTGGTTTAGTGGTGATGAACTCCTTTAGTTTTTTTTCTTATCTGTGAAGCTCTTTATCTGACCTTCAATTCTAAATGATAGCTTTGCTGAGTAGAGTAATCTTGGTTGTAGCTTCTTGCTATTCATTATTCTTGCCACTCCCATCTGGACTGCATAGTTTCTGTTGAGAAACCAGCTGACAGTCGTATAGGTTCTCCCTTGTAGGTAACGGTCTTTTTCACACTGCTTTTAATATTCTCTCTTTGTCTTTTGCTCTTGGCATTTTAACTATGATGTGTCTTAGTGTGGTTCTCTTTGGATTTTTTTTGTTTGAGGTTCTTTGTGCTTCCTGGACTGTAAGTCTATTTCTTTCACCAGATGGGGAAGTTTTTGGTCATTATTTCTTCAAATAGGTTTTCAGTATCTTGCTCTCTTTCTTCTTCTGGCACCCCCATAATTTGGATGTTGATATGCTTGAGGTTGTCCCAAAAGCTTCTTACATTATCTTCAAAGTTTTGGATTCTTTTTGCTTTTTGCTTTTCTGGTTCCGTGTTTTTTGCCTCTTTGTATTTCAAATCTTTGACTTGATTCTTTCGATCCTCTAGTCTGCTGTTAGATCTCTATATAATTTTTATTTCAGTTAGTGTTTGCTTAATTCCACTTGGTCCTTTTTCAAATCTTCGAGGGTCTCGCTAAATTTATTGGCCTTTCCTAGGAAATTCTTGAAAAACCTTATAACCATGGTTTTGAACTCTATATCCAGTCATTTGCTTTCCTCCATTTCTTTCATTTGTGATCTGTTTCTTTGTCTTTGTATTTTGGCTGCTTCTCTGAGTTGATAGTGTGGCTTTGTTTGGTAGGTGACCTATATGGCACAGTGTCTCAGCCTCCCCGGTTACCTGAGATGGACACCTTTTGTGGACTATGTGCACAGTCTTGTTGTAGTAAAGCCTTGATTGTTTTTGTATCACAGGGAGGAATTGACCTCTGGGACAATTCGCTGAGAAGATCAGCTATGTCTTTTCTGGGACTTGCAACAGTCTCTATGCTCAGCTTGGATGTGGCGGAGTCTCAGGACAGAGCAGATAGCATTGGTTTCCCATTAGACCTGCCCAGGAGGCCTCTGTGTCTCAGTGGCCTCTGTGTCTCAGTGTCCTGTGGTAATCGCTGCAAGCACCTCTGAAAGAAAGCTTCCCTCGAGTTCTACCCATTGCCACAAAGTCTAGTTTCTCCCAGAATGAGTCTGGGTCCCCACAGTGTCACCCAGAATTGGAGTTCAACATAGTCAGGAACTTTTGTCTCCCTCCCGCTTTAGAAAGCAGCTGCACACTCAATTGCCTGCCCTCTCCACACGCACCCTCAGTACCTCTGCCTCCTGCAGATCCTGTGAGTCTCGGTGTGCTTTTCTCTTTACTTCTAGTTGTAGAATTTCCACTCAGCCGGTCTCCCTGTAGTTCTAGATGATGTCCTTTTTGTCTTTTAGCTGTACTTTTGAAATGGTTGTGCAAGGTAGCAGTTTAGGTGTTTACATATGCCACCATCTTGGTTTCTCTCCTCTCTTCTTCTTCTTTTTTTTTCAAAATATATTTTATTGATTTTTTACAGAGAGGAAGGGAGAGAGACAGAAAGTCAGAAACATCGATGAGAGAGAGACATCGATCAGCCGCCTCCTGCACGCCCCACAGTGGAGATGTGCCCACAAGCAAGGTACATGCCCCCAACTGGAATCGAACCTGGGACCTTTCAGTCCGCAAGCCGACGCTCTATCCACTGAGCCAATCTGGTCTTGGCTCTCTTCCTCTTCTTAAAGAATACCCTTCAGCATTTCATATCCTGTATTTTTTGGTGTATAAGTTGACCCCAAACTTTTCCATTTAAAATATAGAGTTTGGGATATACTTGCCCTATAAGATGACACCCGGCGTATAAGACAATTCCTGACCTTTGAGAAGATTTTCCTGGGTTAAAAAGTCATCTTATATGCCGGAAAATATGGTAATCCTGGTTTGGTATTGATGATCTTCTTTAGCTTTTTTTTGTTGTTTGTGAAACTCTTTGTCTGACTTTCAATTCTAAATGATAGCTTTGTTAGGTAGGGTAATCTTGGTTGTAGGTTCTTCCAGTTCATCACTTTAAATATTTCTTGCCACTCCCATCTGGCCTGCATAGTTTCTGTTGAGAGATCAGCTAACAGTCATATGGGTATTCCTTTGTAGGTAACTAACTGTTTTTCTCTTGCTGCTTTCAGGATTCTCTCTTTGTCTTTTGCCCTTGGCATTTTATTTTTTATTTAATAAATCTTTATTGTTCAGATTGTTACAATTGTTCCTCTTTCTCTCCCTTCACCCATTGCTCCCTTCCACCCAGCTCCTACCCCTTCCTCTGCCCTTACCTCCCTGCCCCATTGTCCTCATCCATAGGAGTATGATTTTTGTCCAGTCTCTCTCTGCACACCCCACACCCTTTTCCCTTTGAGAATTGTCAGTCCACTCCCTTTCTCTGCCCCTGATTCTATTATATTCATAGTTTATTTTGTTCATCAGATTTTTAATTCACTTGATTTTTAGATTTACTTGTTGATATGTATTTGTTTTCATAATTTTTATCTTTACCTTTTTCATCATCTTCCTCTTCTTTTTTTAAAAAATATATTTTATTGATTTTTTTACAGAGAGAAAGGGAGAGAGATACAAAGTCAGAAACATTGATGAGAGAGAGAGACATCAATCAGCTGCCTCCTGCACGCCCCACAGTGGAGATGTGCCCGCAAGCAAGGTACATGCCCCCAACTGGAATCGAACCTGTGACCTTTCATTCCGCAAGCCGACGCTCTATCCACTGAGCCAAACCGTTCTCGGCCATCTTCCTCTTCTTAAAGAATACCTTTCAGCACGTCATGTAATACTGGTTTGATGTTCATGAACTCTTTTAGTTTTTTCTTATTTGTAAAGCTCTTTATCTGACCTTCAATTCTGAATGATAGCTTTGCTGAGTAGAGTAATTTTGGTTGTTGATTCTTGTTATTCATCACTTTGAATATTTCTTGGCATTCATGTCTGACCTGCATAGTTTCTGTTGAGAAATCAGCTGACAATTGTATGTATAGGTGCTCCCTTAACTGTTCTTCTCTTGCTGCTTTAATATTCTCTCATTGTCTTTTGCTCTTGGTAGTTTAATTATGATGGGTCTTGGTGTGCTCCTCTTTGGATTCCTTTTGTTTGGGGTTCTCTGAGATTCCTGGACTTGTAAGTTGTTCCAGAGGCTTCTTACACTAACTTCATATTTTTGGATTATTTTTTCTTTTTGTCTTTCTGTTTGGATGTTTTTTGCTTTCTCATATTTCAAATCTTTGGTTTGATTTTTGGTGCCCTCTAGTCTGCTGTTGGATTTCCGTATATTATTCTTTATTTCAGACAGTGTATGCTTAATTTGTGACTGGTCCTTTTCCATTTTTTTTATTTTTCGTATTCTCATTTAAATCCTTGATGGTCTCAATGTTTCTTTGAGGTTTGCAGAAGATTCTTGAGTAACCTTATAACTGGTTTTGAACTCTATATCCAGTAGTTTGCTTTCCTTGATTTTTTTCATTTGTGACATGTTTCTTTGTGTCTACATTTTGGCTGCTTCACTGTGTTGATGGAATGGCTTTGTGTGGTAGGTGACCTATAGGGCTCAGTGAATCTGCCTCCCCAATCACCTGAGGTGTACACTCTTGGTGCACCCCTTTGTGGGATGGGTGCATATTCTTATTGTATTTAAGCCTTGATTGCTGTTGGTACATTGGGAGGAATTGACCTCCAGGCCTATTGGCTGTGAGGAGCCGCTGTGTCTATACTGGAAGAACTGCTGCAGTGGAGACACCTTTATGGATCAGGACTTGCTTGTTTGTCACTTATGGATGTGAGGAGCTGAAATCTCGTGTCATCTTACACTGACCGCTAGGTACACTGGCTCCTAGATCTCCAAGGAAGTGTAAGTCAGCTATTGCCCCAGGCCTGCCAGCAGGGGCTATAGGGAGATCTGCAGATTTCTCCTCTTGTTGGGGTTTGGAAGTTTTGGAGCTTCAGCTGCAGTTAGGTTAAGCTGTGAAAGGGCAGGCCATTCATATGCAAAAGTCGCTGCACACAGCTCTGGTGGGTTTGTAAATTGGGTGGGGTGGGGTCTCAGGGAATCAACAGGACGCAACAAACAGTGAAGGCTGCCAGTCAGCCCTCTCTGCTTCTCCATGTTTGTGTGTCCCTGCTTCCCCACGTCCCATATTCCAGCATAGTAAACAATAATTCCTGCAAGCACCTCTGGAAGAAAGCCACCCTCATTTTCTGACCCTATGCCAGACAGTCCAACTTCTCTCCATAGGATTCTGGATCCCCAGAATCTTACCAGAAACTGGAATTCAGAACAGTAGGAAGCTTGTATCTCCTTCCCGCTTGAAAAAACAGTGCACCCAGGCACCAGCCTGATTCACGTGCCTTCGTACCTCTGCTTTTCCACGCCTCTGCATGTACTATCCGGTCTCAATGCACTTTTTTCTTTCCTTCTAGTTGTAGAACTTCTACACAGCCAGCTTTCCTGTGGTTCTGGGTGATAGTCATTTTGTCTTTTAGTAGTTTTGGTGTGGTTGTGAGAGGCGGCACATGCAGGTGTATATCTTATGCCACCATCTTGGTTTCTCCCCAATATGTGTTGTTGTTTTTTTAATTTTTAAAAAAGTATTTTTATTGATTGCAAAAAAGAAGGGAGAGGTAGAAACATCAATAATGAGAAAGAATCATTGATCCGCTGCCTCCTGCATGCTCCCTACTGGGGATTGAGCCGCAACCCAGACATGTGTGCTTTACCAGAATGGATCCCAAGACCCTTCAGTGCACAGGCTGATGCTCTATACACTGAACCAAGTTAGCTAGGGCTCAATATGTTCTTTATTGTTCATACAATGCAGATCCAGTCAAGGATTCTGCTATGCATTTAGTTATCATATCTATTTAATTTCCTTTCATCTACGAGAGTGTATCAGTTTTTAAATTAATTTTTGTCAGTAAAAATCAATCATTTTAAGTTTATAAATCGGGGTGTTAAACATTCACAGTGTTGCACAATTGTTACCACTATGCAGTTCCAAAACTTCCATCATCCCATACAAAAACTGTGTGCCTATTAAACAGTAATTTTTTCTAGTGCTGTATTGAGAGTTTTAGCAGAAATGATAAGAAAAATTGGTGTGTAGTGTTCCTCGAGTGTCTTTGTCTGGCTTTGGTATTAGAATAATGCTGGCCTCATAGAATGAGCAGAGAAGTATTTTCTCCTCTTTAGTATATGGGAAGAGTGTGAAAAGGATTGCTATTAATTTGTTCAATATTTGGTAAATTCACTGAGAATCTATCTGCTTCCTGGACTTTTTCTTGTTCCAAGTTGTTTGATGATGATTAAACCTCCTTAATAGTTAGTTACAGGTTTTTAGATTTTCTTTCTTTCTTTTTTTTTTTCACCAGTCAGTTGTGATAGATCATGTATTTTCTAAGCATTTGGACATTCACATTTTAAAAGACTCAACACCAGGTGTGTTGCAGAATGGCCCTGAATTTGGATGCCTGTTTTGGCTCGATTCAAATGAAATATATTAGGTGAGATTACTGTTTGCTAATATTGCATCCTTCTCAGTTGGTCATGTGAGATTACTGTTTGCTAATATTGCATCCTTCTCCTATTTTTTTCTGTATCTCATGCCCTAGAGGACCATGTTCTTTCTTTCTGGTGTAAAATTTGTAGAAAAGTTCTTTTAGTGAGACTCTCCTTGGAATAAATACCCTCAGTTTTTGTTTGTCTGAAAGTGTCTCAAATATTTGTCTATTTTTGAAAGAGAGTATTCCTAGGAACACAAATCTAGGTTAACAATTCAATAGCTGTCTGCTGCACATGTTCAGTATCTTTGAGATTCCTTTGTTGATACTGAATAGTTTGTGCTGTATCTAATTGTTGTCCCTTTGTATGTGTATTAGCCTCTGATTGCTGCTATAACACATCACCACAAAGTTAGTGGCTTAAAACAATACAATCTATGATTTTACAGTTTCAGAATCTCCTTTCTTGCCCTTTTTCAGCTATTGCTCTTATTTTCTCATTCTATGGTTTCTGACCCCTTTCATCTTAAAAGCCAGCAATGACTGATCAGATCTTCCTTATATCACATCACTCTGATATTGACTCTTGTTTATCCGCATCTGAGGATATATTTTCCACTGCTTTTTCCGAGAGTGGAAAGGAGGGAGAGAGGGGAAGAGAGAGAAACATGGATATAAGAAAGACACATTGATTGGTTGCCTCCTGCACACACCTAACTGGGACTGGGGATCAACCCTGCAATCCAGGCACATGTCCCTGATTGGGAGTGGAATTGGTGATCCTCTGGTACATGGGGTGATGTTCTCACCACTGCCCCACCAGCCAGGGCTTGGCACTGACTCTTATGCTTCCCTCTTTCACATTTAAGGACCCTGTGATTACATTGGGCCCACTTGGATCACTTGGGATACTCTCCCTGTCTAAAGTCAGATAATTAGC
Source organism: Lasiurus borealis (assembly GCA_004026805.1). Lineage (NCBI taxonomy): Eukaryota > Metazoa > Chordata > Mammalia > Chiroptera > Vespertilionidae > Lasiurus > Lasiurus borealis. The sequence continues at coordinate 79,706 of PVJN01001132.1, read as the reverse complement.
AATGTTAGTTCCTCTTTGCCATGTAATACTACAGTCACAGGTTCTGGGAACTAGAACATTGGCATCTTTTAGAGTCTATTATTCTGCCTACTATGGTAGGTAATCTGAGTTAAGTCCTCTGGCTGCTTTCTTAAAAATATATTTTTAATTGATTTTAGAAAGGAAGGAAGAGGGAGACAAAGATAGAAACATCAGCCCTAGCCGGTCTGGCTCAGTGGATGGAGCATCAGCCTGCATACTGAAGGGTCCCGGATTCGATTCTAGTCAAGGGCACATCCTCGGGTTGCAGGCTCAAACCCTAGTGAGGGGCTGTACAGGAGGCAGCCAATCAATGATTCTCTCTCATCATTGATGCTTCTATCTCTCCTTCTCCTTTTCTCTCTGAAATCCATAAAAAAATATTTTTTTTCCAAAAAGATAGAAACATCCACGATGAGAGAGAATCATTGATCAGATGCTTCCTGCACACTCCATGCTGAGGATGGAACCCGCATATGCCCTGACTGGGAATCGAACCTTAACCTTCTGGTTCATAGGTCGTTGCTCAATCACTGAGCCACACCAGCCAGGCTGGATACTTTTACAATCTCTTTATTTTGCAGTTTTTATTTTATGTATTTAGGTGTATAATTTTAGCTTCTTATTATATACACAAGAAAAATACACATATGTGTTCAATTAGACGAATTGTCAACAAATTGAACACATATATGTTATCAGCAACCAGAACAAGAAACAGAGCTCCCCAAATCCTTATTTCTAATAGCATGGATTACTTTTGCCAATTTTTGTACTTCATATAAAGGACTCATACAGTGTGTACTCCTTTGTATCTGTTTTTCTTGGCTCAACATATGTCTGTGAGATTCATCCAGGTTGTTGTGTATACCAATAGAGTTTGTGCATTTGCATTGCTATGGCAGTCTGTTGTGTGAATTAACTACAGTGTATTCATTCACTTGTTGATAACTATTTGAGTAGTTCCTAGTGTTTAACTATCACAAATAATACTGCTGAAAAAGTTCTTGTAAATGTCTTTTTGAGCATTTATGTTGGGATGTACCTAACAATGCAATTGTTGGGCCATCAGGCATTAGATGTAGTTTCCATTTAACTTATCTTACTTAAAATATTATGCCTATTAAATGTATAGATTTGTGTCTTATAAAAAACTCTCAGCCCAGCCCAATGGTTTAGTGTTAACTTATGAACCAGTTGGTCATCATTTGATGCCCGGTCAGAGCACATGCCCGGATATAGGTTCAATCCCTGATAAATGGTGTACAGGAGGCAGCTGCCCAATGATCTCTCTCATTGATATTTTTTCCTTTTTTAAAAAAATATATATTTTATTGATTTTCTACAGAGAGGAAGGGAGAGAAAGAGAGAGTTAGAAACATTGATGAAAGAGAACCATCGATCAGCTGCCTGTTGCACACCCCCTACTGGGGATGTGCCCACAACCAAGGTACATCCCCTCGACCAGAATCGAACCAGCGACCTTTCAGTCCGTAGACTCATTGCTCTATCCACTGAGCCAAACTGGTTTTGGCTCTCATCAATGATATTTCTATCTCTTCCTCTCTCTGAAATCAATAAAAAAAAAGACATATTTAAAAAACTCTCAGCAATTATTCTTAAACTGTTGCCTCTCTTCTCCCTCTCTTGAATTAAATATATTATATTAGAACTTCTTTCTTCTATTTCTTCATTAATTTCCATCCTGTTTTCTCTGTCACATTCTGGGTACTTTTTTCATATCTCTGTATTTAAGGTTAGTAATTCTTTCTTCAGTTGTGTCTAATCTGTCATTTAACCCATTCATTGTTTAACATTGCTGTTTTTCATTTCAAAAAATTTAATGGTTCTCTTTTATTCCCATAAACTCTGTTTGGTCCTATCTGAACTCTTTTTATAATTTATTCATGTTCATTTTAAAATTTCTATCTTTTACTTATATAAGCAATCTGTAATATTTATCTTTAGTTTGTGTCTGATGATTCCAATATCTAAGATTTGTACGGGTCTAATTCTATTGTTTTTGTTTCTGCTGACTCTCATAGGTGGCTTTTTTCCATGTATATTGTGGTGATTTTTTACTGTGAGCTCATGTTTATGTGATGCTAATCTCTGGAAATCCTGTGAGCTGTAGTAGAGGATGCTTTCTGCAGAAAGAATGTATATTGCTTTTGCCCACAATTGGGGACCTACTAATCTGGAACAATGTTAATCTCCTTCTAGCGTATTGGCTTCTTGCACTTGTCCACTGTGCAGTTTCTCCATGCTGCTGACATAGGCATTGGCCTCGGATAAACCCATCTTTGTGTTACTTAATGCTCACAGCTTTGGTTTCAGCTTCCAAGTTTTTCTTTTATTGGGGGCCCTTGGTGGTTTCCATTACCTTCAGTGAAAACAATCACACTCTGTATGATCAACTTCACACAGATTGTAGTTATTTGGTGGGTGGGTGAGGAATGGGAGGGGGAAACTATCAGCTTATGTGATATATGTGATATCTAGGAAGCTGGAAGTAGATGACCTGCTTCTCCACTTCCTCCATGTATACCCCCACCACCACCCACTCACAGACACACACACACACATACCTGCCTTGAATCAATTTCTTTTTCATACTGGAACCAGAGTGACAGTTTCAAAACACAGATCTCATTTTTTTACTCCTCTGCTTGAAAATCTTTGCTGCTTTTAAAATTCCAGCAATTTCTATTTCTTTCTATTTGTCTTTAGTTTCTTGTGAGATAAAATGAAGCTTTTCAAAGAGGTACTTGATATTATAATAACACATAAACATTAATGAGATCATGTGGCTTTGAGTACTTTTTAAATAAGTCTTTATTGTTCAGTTTATTACAATTGTTCCTTTATTTTCCTCCTATAGCTCCCCTACATCTGATTCCCCACCCCATACTCTTACCCCTACCACTGTCCTCATTCATAGGTATAAGATTTTTGTCCAATCTCTTATTGCACCCTTCACACTCCCTTTCTCCCAAGAATTGTCAATCCATTCCCTTTCAATGCTCCTGATTCTATTATATTCACCAGTTTATTCTGTTCATCAGATTTTTTATTCACTTGATTTTTAGACTCACTAGTTGATAGGTATGTATTTGTTATCACTTTGTTGTTCATAATTTTTATCTTTACCTTTTTCTTCTGCTTCCTCTTCTTAAAGAATACCTTTCAGCATGTCATATAATCCTGGTTTGGTGGTGATGAATTCCTTTAGCTTTTGCTTATCTGTGAAACTCTTTATCTGACCTTCAATTCTTAATGATAGCTTTGCTGGGTAGAGCACTCTTGGTTGCAGTTCTTACTATTCATCACTTTGAATATTTTTTGCCACTCCCTTTAGGCCTGCATAATTTCTATTGAGAAATCAGCTGACAGTCATATGGGTACTCCATTGTAGGTAACTAACTGTATTTCTCTTGCTGCTTTCAAGATCCTCTCTTTGTCTTTTGCCCTTGGCATTTTAATTATGATGTGTCTTGGTGTGGTCCTCTTTGGATTCCTTGTTTGGGGTTCTCTGTGCTTCCTGGACTTGTAAGTCCATTTCATTCACCAGTTAGGGAAAGTTTCCAGTCATTATTTCTTCAAATAGGTTTTCAGTATCTTGCTCTCTCTCTCTTCTTCTGACACCCCCATAATTCTGATGTTAGTACGCTTGAAGTTGTCCCAGAGGCTCCTTACACTATCTTCACATTTTTGGACTCTTTTTTTATTTTTGTTTTTCTGGTTGGGTGTTTTTTTTTGCTTCCTCATATTTCAAATCTTTGGTTTGATTCTTGGTTCCTCTAGTCTGCTGTTGGATTTCTGTATATTATTCTTTATTTCAAACAGTGTATGCTTAATTTCTGACTGGTCCTATTTTCTTTTTCTTTTTATTTTTTTTGGCATTCTCATTAAGACCCTTGAAGATCTCACTAAATTTCTCAGAGGTCTCACTAAGTTTCTCAGCGTTTTGTAGAAGATTCTTGAGTAACCTTAAAACTGTGGTCTTGAACTCTATGTCCAATAGTTTGCTTTCCTTCATTTCTTTCATTTGTGACATGTTTCTTTGTCTCTGCATTTTGGCTGCTTCTCTGTGTTGATGGAGTGGCTTTGTGTCCTTTATGGCCCAGTAGCTTTGCCTCTCCAATCACCTGAGGTGGACACTCTTGGTGCACCACTTTGTGAGCGTGGTACACAGTCTTGTTGTAGTTAAGCTTTCACTGCTATTAGTACACTGGGAGGAACTGACCTCCCAGCCAACTGACTGTGAGGATCAGCTGTGTCTGCGCATGTGAACTTGCCTCCAAATCTCTGCCTTTTGTGCCCATTCGCATGTGCTTCCAGAACTCTGCTTTTTGGTTCCGCTGAGTTTCCGTGCACTCTAGGGACCCGTATGAGTCTGGGTCCCCAGAGTCTTGCCCGAAACTCGGGTTTTCAGTGTAGTTGGACCTGGATTTCAGTGCTGATGGGAAGTTCTATTTTCCTCTCGCTAGAGGAAGCCAGCGGCACAATCAGCAGTCAGCTCTCTGTGTGTGCACTTTTGTATGAACTTTTGTGAGCCCCCAGACCTCTGTCTTTCATGGCTCCCTAAGTTTCCCTGCACTCCTTCCTTTTCACAACAGTCCAGACTCCCCCGTATGAGTCTCGTCTGGAGCTGGGGTTCAGTGTAATTGGGATTTTCCATCTCTCTCCCATTAGAGGAAGCCAGCCATACCCTTCTCCACCCATCCTCTCCACAAATGTATCTGCGTACTTCACCTTTTTACAGGTCCGTTAAGTCTTCATGAGTCCCTCTCTTTGCTTCTAATTGTAGAATTTTCACTCAGCCAGCTTTCCTGTGGTTCTGGATGGTGTTTGTTCTGTCTTTTAGTTGTAGTTTTGTAATTGTTGTGCAAGGCAACAGCTTAGGTATTCACCTATTACACCATCTTGGTTTCTCTCCATCTTCTTATTCCTTGTGTTTCTTAGCTCCATGCTGGAGGTCACTGGTAGAAGGATGTATATCCTTGCAATAACCTGAGGACTCACACCCAATATTGTGCATTGGTACTAACCACAGACACTTACATTTCAGTTAGAGTTTATAAGCTGCAGGAACACCTTAGCTATAAACACAGAGTAAATGGAACCAATGTGCTAAATATATTAGTGAGTTCTTGATTGTATGACCATTTTGGGAGCTAAGAAAGCTTTCCTTTGTGTATCTTCTTTCTAGGGAGATGAAAACTGTAGAATATTGTAAATGGATAGAGAGAAAGGAAAGGAAATGTATGCCCTGTGCCATCATTTAGGGAAGGGGAAATGTAGGTGGCAGGACTACCATGACTTCCGACTTCAAGACCCAACTAATGTGGGCTTCATTTGGTACCTAGTGCCTGAGTTTCAAGTTTTCTTTCTCTTTTCTATTTTTCATGCAGAATTAAGTTGGATAGGTTTTCTGAAAAAAACACAGTGTTGAAAAATGAGCTGGGGAGAATGCAGCAAGAGCTTGAATCTACAGAAAGGACAAATGATGAACAAAGGTAAGAGCCCTGTGTCGTTGGTTCACTCAGAACTTACAGCCTATGGCACATGTTACTCTTTAAAAAATATGCTTAGAAGGTATTGCTGTAGAAAGTGGGAGATGTTGAGGAGAAACCAAGATGGCGGCATAGGTGAATACCTAAACTGCTGCCTCATACAACAATTGCAAAACTACAGCTAAAAGACAGGGCAGACATCATCCAGAACCAGAGGAAAGCTGGCTGAGTGGAAATTCTACAATTAGAAGGAAAAAGAGAGGCTCACAGAGACTCAGAAGAGCTGCAAAAAGCTGAGGTACGGAGGAGATATGCACATGGAGAGGACGGGCAGCAGAGGGCCTGGCTGACTTCCTCTAGTGGGAGGGAGACAGAAACTCTCAACTGCACTGAACCCCAGTTCCAACTGCACTGAACTCCAGTTCCAGGCATGACGCATACGGGGGTTGTGGGGGGGGGTAGTTTGGACTGTCAAAAAAAGGACAAAATGAATGGAAAGTTAGAGATCCTCAGGGGAGCCACAAAAGGCAGAGGTCTAAAGGCACGCATGCCATTGTGTGCAGAGTGGACTGACTGTTGATTGTACAGCTGGCTTTCTCTAGTGGAAGGAAGACAGAATCTCCCAACAGTGCTGAACTCCACTTCCGACTGCACTGAAAGTGGAATTTCGGGCAAGACCCTGGGGACCGAGACTCATACGGGTCTCTGGAACAGAAACTCAAGGCAGCCACGAAAGGCAGAGGTTTGGAGGCGCACATGCATGTGCACAGAGAGGACTGCAGCAATTACTGAGGGACACTGAGACTCAGGGGCCGCATAGGAAAGGACTGACTGGGAAGCCAAGGCTGTCTGCTCAGCCCTAAGACTCCATTCCATCCAAGCCCAGCATAGAGGCGTTAGCAATTTTGCAAGACTTGTATCATAAGGCTGACTCCAGCACAGAAGTTTTTCCGGCATAGACACAGCTAATCCACACAACCAATTGGCTTGAAGGTCAATTTCCCCCAGTGATACCAACAATAATCAAGACTTAACTACAACAGGCTGTACAAACAGTCCACAAAGGGGTGCACCAATGAAGTCACCTCAGGTAACTGTGGAGGTAGAGCTATTGGGCCATATAGGACACCTAGTACACAAAGCTACTCTACCAACTCAAGGAAGCAATAAAAATGCAGAGAGGAAGAAACAGATCACAAACAAAAGAAATGGAGGAAAACAAATGACTGGATATAGAGTTCAAAACCACGGTTATAAGGTTTTTCAAGAATTTCCTAGAAAAGATGGATAAATTTAGTGAGACCCAAGAGGAGATGAAAAAGAACCAACTAGAAATTAAACATGCACTGACCGAAATAAAAAATATTATACAGAGATCAGCCCTAACTGGTTTGGCTCAGTGGATATAGCATCAGCCTGTGGACTGAAAGGTCCGAGGTTCGATTCCAGTCAAGGGCATGTACCTTGGTTGCGGGCACATCCCCAGTAGGGGGGCGTGCAAGAGGTAGCTCATAGATGTTTCTAGCTCTCTATCCTTCTCCCTTCCTCTCTGTTAAAAAAAAAATCAATTAAAAAAGATATTATACAGAAATCTAACAGCAGACTAGAGGAAGGCAAGAATCAAGTCAAAGATTTTAAGTACAAAGAAGCTCAAAACACTCAACTGGAAAAGCAAAAAAATAAAAATATAAATAAAATCCAAAAATGTGAAAATAGTGTAAGGAGTCTCTGGGACAACTTCAAGCATACCAGCATCAGAATTATGGGGATGCCAGAAGAAGAGAGAGAGCAAGACACTGAAAACCTATTTAAAGAAATAATGACTGGAAACTTCTCCTACCTGGTGAAAGAAATAGACTTACAAGTCCAGGAAGCGCTCAGAACCCCAAACAAAAGGAATCCAAAGAGGACCACACCAAGACACATCATATGTAAAATGGCAAGAACAAAAGACAAAGAGAGAATATTAAAAGCAGCAAGAGAAAAACAGTTAATTACCTACAGGGGAGCACCCATTCGACTGTCACCTGATTTATCAACAGAAACTATGCAGCTCAGATGGCAGTGGCATAATATTCAAAGTGATGAATAGCAAGAACTTACAACCAAGATTATTCTACCCAGCAAAGCTATTATTCAGAATTGAAGGTCAAATAAAGAGCTTCACAGATAAGCAAAAGCTAAATGAATTCATTACCACCAAACCAGGATTATATAAAATGCTGAAAGGTACTCTTTAAGAAAAGGGAGAAGAAGAAAAGGGTAAAGATAAAAATTATGAACAACAAATATATATATCTACCAACAAGTGAATCTAAAAATCAAGTGAATAAAAATCTTATGAACAGAATAAACTGGTGAATATAATAGAATCAGCGGGATAGAAAGGGAGTGGACTGACAATTTTCAGGGGGACAGGGGTGATGGGGGTCGGGGAGAGAGTGTATAAAAATCGTATACCTATGGTTGAAGACAATGCGGGGTGGGGAGGTAAGGGCAGAGAGAGGGTTGGGAGCCTGGTGGAGGGGAACTATAGGGGGAAAAAAGAGGAACAATTGTAATAAGCTGAACAATAAAGATTTATTAAATTAAAAAAAAAGAAGTGGGAGATGTTCACAGAGCAATCCCGCATTCCAGGAGACCCTAAGTGGGCGAGCCGTGCTGACCTCTGACCAGCCTGGACATGCATGAGAAGGCTCAGGCCTACTTCCAAATGCTGGCAACCTACCTGAGAGTCTGGTCTAAGAAGTTTGGGTAGAAAATGCAAGCATGCAGCATAGTCATCACCACAGTGAGCAGCTCTCGCATCGTCCCGCTTACCTCTGAAGTTAGTGTTCCCATGCTTCTTACCCCTGCAGAAATACTCCATATTATGCTAAGGGTGGGAAGCAACAACTACTTTTCTAGGGGTAAGTTGTGTTCCAGAGGCCTTTCTGAGCAAGGAAAATTTGTTCACTCATGACCTGATAATGGTTTCAGCTATGCTTTTCTCCCAGATTCATTTCTGTCTGTTGATTTTAGTGAGTCATATTGGTATTAGGGAGGTGGGAATGGAGAAGAGGTGCAAAGCCTGAGCACTGAGGTAGGAGAGACAGTTGGGGGTGAGGTGGACACAGAAAACCTGCTGGTGGATATCTGCTTTCATGCCAGTAGCCCTGTCTTATCCAAGGACAGTGGGTTGACTTTTTTTTTAGCTTTGAAATTGAAAAATGAGCTCAGCTCTAAAAGGTTGAGAATGTGGTACTGATTTAATTAAATTGCCATGATTAATTAAAATATGGAATCCAGAAGAGATAGGCAAACAAGTCATTGCTATCGCATTATAGCAATTCTGAAATCTAAAAGTTTTTCACCCCAGGAATCATTTTTTCCTACATTTGCTGCCAGCCTACCTTTGACAACAGACCTTAGTGGATGTAAGCCTTTTGGGATCTTCATGCAGTTGGTAGTGAACAGTTGCATGCTGTGCCCTAGAGATATTTATGGGTGCAGTTGAGGGATGTTATAGAGAGTTTTGTTCTGTAACTGCTAGCGTCTGCTGGTTCTGAGGATTGGGACCCACTTTGATCAGCAGTGGCAATATTGTACAATAGTGTAACAGAGTTGTGGCTGTGAGTGCCAAGAACAGGTGTAAGAGTGGTTTGTGGCCACACCTCCAAGGTGCTGCAGTTACAGTGGCCAACGGCAGAAAAAGAAACTGGATGGCAACAAGTGATATTGTTGATTTGGATGGCCAAAGTGATATTGTTAATTTTGCTTTTCAACAGGAAGGAAATTGAGCTTTTAAGGAGAGACAAGGAGAAGGCCTGCTCCGAAATGGAAGAGCTCAACAAACAGGTCAAATATCGACACCTGGCATGCTGCTAATGCTACCCTCCTTTTCTTCATTATTTTGAAACTAGAGGCTCAGTGCATGAAATTAGTGCACAGAGGCAGGGGATGTCCTTCAGCCCAGCCTGCTCCCTGTTCAACTGGGACCCCTTGAGGGATGTCCAACTGCCCGTTTAGGCCTGGTCTTACCTGGATTGGGCCTAAACGAGCAGTCAGACATTCCTCTCACAGTCCAGGACTTCTGGCTCCCAACTGCTCACCTGCCTACCTTCCCTAACCATTTCTGCCTGCCAGCCTGATTGATGCCTAACTGCTCCCCTGCTAGCCTGTTGGTCCCTAACTTCCCTCCCCTGTCGGCCTGGTCACCCCTAACTGCCCTCCTCTGCAGGCCTGGGTTCTTCCAAACTGCCCTTCGCTGCAGGCCCAGTTCCCCACAACTTCCCTCCTCTGCAGGCCTGGTCACCTTTAACTGCCCTCCCCTGCTGGCCATCTTGTGTCTACATAGAGGAAGGATCTTTTGACCACATGGGGGCAGTCATCTTGTGTGTTGGAGTGATGGTCAATCTGCATATTACTCTTTTATTAGATAGGATAGAGGCCTGGTGCATGGGTGGGGGCCAGCTGGTTTGCCCTGAAGGGTGTCCTGGATCAGGGTGGGTGTTCTTTTGGGGTATGGTTAGCCTGGACGAGGGTAGCTGTGGTGGTTTGCAGGCTGACCATGACCCCAGGTGACCCAAGTGGAGGCCCTGGTATCTGGGATTTATTTATCTTCTACTTATAATTGAAACTTCATAGCCTGGAGCAGAGCCAAGCCTTCTGCTTGCACAGCCATTGAAACTTTCTTGCCTTAAGTGGAGGTTTGTGAAAAGTTGGATTTCCTCCATTGCCAGGACCAACCCATGCCTCCCTCCTGCTCTCTCTGTGGCCGTAGCTATCTTGATTGGGTTAATTTGCATACTCGCTCTGATTGGCTGTTGGGCTTGGCTTTTGGATGTAACAAAGGTATGGTCAATTAGCATATTACTCTTTTATTAGTTAGGATAATTTCAAACTTACTCAAAGGAAAGAGAACTTTTTTTCTGAAAGATCTGAGTAAGTTGCTGACCCATTGCCCTCTTCATCCCTCAAAAGCCAGGAAATTAATGTGGTACAGATCCTGCCTTAGTCTCCTCCTGTTCACTTTTGCCAGCCGCCCCACCCATTCAGAATTCCACTTGACATTTAGTCACCTTCAATCAGTCCATCCTTGTTTTTAGGACCTTAGCACATTTGGTGATAACAAGCAGTTATTTTGTATGAAGTTCTTCAGTTTAGTTTGTCTCATGTTTTCTTGTGATTCGATTTAGATAATGCATCCTTGGCAAGAATATAAAGAAAATGCTACTGTATTCTTCTCATTTCATCCTATTAGAGGGACAATGATTTGTCCCATTAGTAATAATTCTTGGTTAGGTGGTATTGGTCAGGCTACTCCACAGTAAAGTTACTTTTCCTCATGTAAGTAATGAGCATGTTATGGGTGCACACTTTGATATTATGTAAATATTCTGTTCTTCATCAAACTCTCACCCACTTACCTTAGCATCTTTTGTTTCTTGGTAGACTGAGTTATTACTCTGTGGCCAATTGGTGACTAACTACACCATTCCTTTTGTTTTATTATTTGGTATTCCAGTATAAAGAAGAAATTCCTCTTCTCCCCATTTGTTTATTTATTTACATAATCATATTGCTATCATGGGGTCCTGTTTTATTCAATGGGTTATAATATGTTACCATCATTTACTGATGTCTGATAGACAGCTGTTATCTCCTATGTCCTCACATGGTCTTCCCTGGTTCATGTCTGTCCTAATCTCTTCTTATTAGGACACCATCATATTGGATTAGAGCCTTCTCGAATGACCTCATTTTACCTTAAACACCTCTTTTTTTTTTCTAAACACCTCTTTAAAGACCCTATTTCTTTTTCAAAATATATATTTTTGATGTCGGAGAGGAAGGAGACGGAGAGAGAGATAGAAATCTGATCAATGATAAGAAAGAATCATTGATTGGCTGCCTTCTGCATGCTCCACACTGGGGATGGAGCCCACAACCCATGCATATGCCCTGACGGGGACTCAAATCATGATATGGTTCATAGGTCAATGTTCAACCACTGAGCCATGCTGGTTGGGTAAAGACCCAATTTCTAAATATAGTACAGTTACATTGTGAGTTACTGAGAATTGTGGCTTCAACATATGAATTTTGGAAGGACACAAATGAGCTTATTACCAACCTATTGACATTGATACAACCCATGGGTCGCATTCCGATTTCACCAGTTTTACTTCTGTACTTGTGTGTGTGTGTGTGTGTGTGTTAAATTCTACACAATTTTATCCCCTGTATAGGTCCATATATCCACCACCAGTCAAGATACCAAATAGTTCCAATTCCACAAGGACCCTTCATGTTGTTTTTATAACCATACCCACCTTCTCCTTGCCTACCTACCTCAGCCCCTAACCACTCTGAAGGTGGGACTTCCTAGTTGCTGTCTCAATTCAGTGCATTTGCACATCCATCTAATGAACATTTGTTTAGCATCCACTATCTGCTGGGTGGTGGTTATTTAGAAAAAGCAAAACACACAATCTAATCAATTCCTATACTCTACTAAAAGCTACATTTATGTGTTAAATGAAAAAGATCAGAGGGTATTTTGAGGAGACTTATATATCTCATTTAGGGTTTTTCCTTCAAATTGTTTAAAATAATGTTAGCAGTAACTGGAAGAAATGAGGAAAACATGAGAGGTCTTCAGAACTGTGGTTTGGATCTTCATGGCATATAACCACCTCTGGTTTTCCAGATGTGGCTCCTTTTTTCTAGGGTAGAGGAGTTTCTCTTGCACTGGCTAGATCATTCTATGCATTGTAGGGTGCTGAGTACCTCACCCACCAGCTGCCAGTAGTAGTCCTCTTACCAATGTTGGTAACGAAAACTGTTTCAAGACATTATAAATGTCCCCTAGGAAACAAAAGCATCCTTGGTGGAGAATCACAGAAATGATCTGTATTGAACTGTTGGTTAAAAAAATAAATTTTTTATCATTTCATCCCTTTTGTTCTAGAGTCAGAAATGCAAGGATGAATTGCTTCAGCTCAACCACAGGGTCCTTGAGCTAGAAGAGGAGGCCTCTAGCCAGCAGACCCACATTGAGAACAATGGCATCACCATTCATCTGTTAACACAGAGACTGGAGGAGGCTGGACTCCGGGAGGAGTTGCAGGTGAGTAGTGGCTGGGTCTGTGGGGTAGAGAGGAGCTGGCACATTAGAGAGGCAGTCTAACACATATCAAGAGCAGCCCTAATATGCCAACGGGTAGGCACTGCCCCGCAGTTGAAAGCAAAGCACTTAACAGGCAAGCCCTGGAAAACATGTGGACTTCAGCAGCTTTCGCAAGTCCCCAGGTAGCAGAAAGGAATTACATTCTGATGGTAAAAGAGTAAAATTGTCAGCCTCTCTGGAGGGCAGTTGGGCAAAATATGTATCAAGAGTCTCAAGAATGTCAATATCCTCTGACTTCATAATTCTTCTTATGTGCATTTTGCTGGAGTATTGTCGAAAGACTTAGCTGGAAATATTTTCAGTGCTGTGGTATTTGTAATAGCAAAACAGAATTGGAATCTGCTTGAGTCATTCATCAACAATTTACTGGATAAGTCAGTAAATTATGGTAGAATTTTAAAAATCCATGTTTTTAGCCAAAACTGGTTTGGCTCAGTGTGTAGAGCATTGGCCTGCGGACTGAAAGGTCCCAGGTTTGATTCCGGTCAAAGGCATGTGCCTTGGTTGCAGGCACATCCCTAGTAGATCTGCAGGAGGAGACTGATTGGTATTTCTCTCTCATTGATGTTTCTAGCTCTCTATCCCTACCTCCTCCTCTTTGTAAAAAATCAATAAAATACATTTTTTAAATATCCATGTTTTCAAATAATAGTTAATGTCATAGGGAAATTAAAGATATAATGAGAAAAGCACAGCATCTGACACGGTGCTAGTCTGATGTTAGAGTTGCTGAGTATAGAAGATGAGAGCACAATGGCAGGTGTGGTTCTGGGCTGCTGGGAAGCATGGGTGGTTTAAATTTTGCAATTTTTGTCCTTCTATAATTTTCTGACATATCTACATTAAACATGTATCAAATTGCTATTACTTACACTCAGGAGGTTGATTATTTTTAAAACAGGGTGACCAAATTAAAAAACTCGAACTTGAACTTGAACTCATAAATCAGGAATGCCAGAGCCTGAGACTGTCATGGTCACAACTGAGAGAGACCCTTGAAGAAAGTCGAAACCAGGTGGGTGTACATGCTGGCCTGAGAACGCTGGGTCCCATCTGGGAAGGTGCACGTGATGGCCTGAGATTCTGAGTCCTGACTGGGAAGGAGAGTCAATGCAGGTCAATGCTGACAGAGCATTGCTAGGATAATCCATCTCAGAGGAGTTTTGGGGCCAGCCTGAGATTGCACAGCTAGTGGGGGCACTTAGCACGCCCAGGACTGAAGTCAAGCCTAGTCCAGAGTTGGGTTGACCTTGAGCAGGCCATGTGAAGAGCTGTATCTCAGTAAGCATGTCTTTGGGTGTGTCCTTTATAGAACCAAGGGGCCAGAGGTGAGCTTCAGGGCAGCTTCTGAGGAGAGGTGGTGTCATATCCAAGCAGCCAGCCAGTCCTTGGGATAAGGATCTCCATGCCCTTGTCTCACACATTATTAGTGAAGGCCTAAAATTGCACATCCCTGTCTGTTGGTTCCCACACTTTCTCCTGCTCCAGCATTTATCCAGCATTTGCCAGGCTCATGAGGTGCCCAGACAGGGAGGCAGGGAGCTCCCAGCTGTGAATAGGAACCTCAGGGTACCCTGACAGTGTGAGGTGCAGGGACACAGAGTTGGTAGCCAGTTCTTCTGGGAGAGCCAGGCTCAAGAGGAAGGAAAGGATGACCAGCATGTGACAGTAGGAGGTATCCTGACTACTGAGAGCCCAGTGCAGACACAAGTGGAGTGGACTTGGAGGGCCAGGGGGCTATAAGGAGGAAAGAGGGGCTGTGGGAGAGACCACCCTAAGCGAGTCTTAACCTATGTGGCCTCAGTGCCAGCACCAGCTTCACTTGAGTGTGGCACCTGAGTGCCTGCCTCTTTGGAGCCTCTGCAGGTTCTCCTACTGGCTTTTGGCCCCACATCTGCACTTGGCCAGTCGTGGTTGCATGATGTGAGAGGGCAAGATGCCCAAAGCTGCAGAGGGGTCAGCCTGGGTGTGGGCCCTCCAAGGCTGTTGGGGGATTCTGTAGGCTGTCAGCTTTCCCACTGTAAACAAGAACTTTCCCAGAGATACCTTTGTATCTGGGGTTTTCCTTCTCTATTTTTAAGTCTGATAGGGCCCTTAATAGCCTTGGCCAGTTTGAGCCCTTTTTGACTGAGTCAGCCAGTGTCACAGGCAGAAGTTACCATACTTAATCCGTGGCAGCATGAGCTGGTTTCCACTTTTTTGTGACTTAGAAGATTTCCCCCAAGACCACACTGATGAAAGCTTAGAGGAGAGAAATAGAGGCATCTACAGAGCAGTTAAGGCACCTCTGGATGTGTTGGGGTGAGGATAGGTGTGGAGATACATGAGACGGACTCATTGTTATCGCTGGTATATCCATAGATGGTTCTGAGGAGGAACGTCTAGGACAGTGGTCGGCAAACTGTGGCTCGTCAGCCACATGTGGTTCTCGAGCCGCGGTTTGCTGCTCTGTTGACTAATGAGTTTGCCAACCACTGGTCTAGAAGGTCACAGAGCCAAGCAGGTGGAACAGGCACCAGAAGGGGGGCAGCTTGGATGAGGCCA
The DNA here is from genome assembly GCA_004026805.1 of Lasiurus borealis. Taxonomy (NCBI): domain Eukaryota; kingdom Metazoa; phylum Chordata; class Mammalia; order Chiroptera; family Vespertilionidae; genus Lasiurus; species Lasiurus borealis. The sequence goes on along the minus strand of PVJN01001132.1, from coordinate 64,457 downwards.
AGGGAGGTCCCAGTGTTGTTTTTTCAAAAAACATGCTGACCAAATCCAACATTCTGTTGGTCTAGTCTGGATTCAAGGGGAGGGCACAGAACCCACCTTTCAGTGGGTGATGGCACAAATCTTACCTGTGAATGAAGGAGATACTCAGAGCCCAATTCTCAACAGGGCAAAAAGAGCAGCTCTATCTGTGTCTCACTTCCATGAAGAAGGAGATGAAAAGGACTGGACAGAATTCAGCTTGTGGAGGCTTATGGACTAATTGCCCATGTAGATAGTTGCAGGGACTCTCCTGCTCGCCTTGCAGTAAAGGTCCATGTCAGGCACCAGATTTAGAGAACAGGGTGGCTGCAGAAGGCGGCAGTGAGGAGCGTAAGGCAGTGTGTTCAAGGGAAGTGTGCACGGTGCATCTCCCTGGGCTGACTCCTGTCCTAGAGAACTGCCTTGTGTCAGTGATGATGTGGTCCCTCAGATGGTCCTCCAGGGATGTGAGGTGACGCAGTGACTGTTGAGAGGAACCTGAGCTGGAGGTTTGCAGCTGCTTATTCTTGGGTGGCACCCGCCCTTTCTCTCTGGCCACGTGTCCACTTTTGAGACCTGCCCTAAGTGTGACATTTTCGAAATTTTTGTAAGAGTGTCTTTGAGCCAAACTGATGACATATATCAAGGGAGCAAGATACCCTCCTGAGTGTTACATTTGATAGAGCCTCAGAGGTGCATGAGGGCTGATGTGGCCTGTTCTTTTAGGGTCCAAGGGAATAGTGCGTATTATAGATGAAGCCTCACAGCCAGATTGAATTAAATGGCGTTTGGATCTGATCTCCCGGTTGCTTAGTAAAACACTGGCCACATGATATGCAGTTCCATTACGACGACTCAGCATTAACTCCATGAGTTCTGGCAGTCGTCTGTGGCTGTGGGGGCTTCATCCCACAGCTGCTCCCAAGTTCCTTCTGCTTTCATTGTGTGCTAGTTACCCAGTGACCCTGGCCCCAGCGGGTCTCAGAAGTGTAAATTCTCCACTTAGATTATTACCATATCTGGCTTTCCTGGGTTATATAGTGTTTAAATAATCAGGCTCCAATGAGGCATGCTGGAAGGTAAAACTGGACAGAATACACCGTGATCTCCCATGAATCTAATGTGAAATGTCAGCATCATTCTAAGGATCACACACATAACTTTTCCTCTCACTGCAGCTCTGGCTGCCTGGGAGTTTTGCTGTCAGAATTCCAATGAATACACCCTTTACAAATTCTGCATTTTGGTGCAGATGCAGGGACCACAAAGGAGAGAAGATGCCTTGTGCTTCCAGTTGTAGGGTGTCCTTAATTAGTCCTCATGTCTGACAGTGACCCTATAACTCAGCAGTCACACCAAAGCTGATGTGGCCTTTTCCTTGGTACAGCTGCACGGAGCCAACCTGAGTCCTGACCAGCCCTTGCAGGACGTCCAGCTGCTGGAATGGGAACAGCAGGCAGCTCAGCAGCTCTGCCAGCAGTGCAGCCTCCAGCAGGAGGAAGGGAGGCGACAGCTGGTGAGTGGGAACAAGAGCCCTGAGGTTCCAGCTGATGGTAACGGGAGCGGGGAAGGGGGAGGAGGCGTGGTGTGGGGAGAAGAGAAGTTGGGTTGTTGGTCACTCAGCCTAAAACTGTCCTAATTCCAAGGGGAAGATAGCCCAACAGCCATCCTAACCCCATGAGAACTGGTTGTACAGAAGTTGTGGGGCCCCGATTTCCATTGTGAATAATGACTCTTAACAGATGCTGAGGAAGGACAAAGGAGGTTAGAGTGCAGGGAGCCTCTCTGGGAAGGTGTCTCCAACGCTCTGGGAGGCACTGAGTGAGCTGATCGTGAAGGTCTCTTCAGCCTGGGGGTCCAGTTCCTCTCAGCTGCAGTCTGTCCTTGGGGGCTCGGAGTCTGCTGTAGGCCCAAGGTTAAACATTAGGAGCCACACACTAAATGCTTACAGGGCTGAAAGGCGAGGCAATAGGTGCTCCTGATTTTAAAGAAAAGCTAGAAACTAGACTTGTATATAAACACTCCCAGTTTCCAAATGATGCACCTAATTAAAAAAAAAAAAAACAATCTTTTTTTAGGCTTTTATTTTTTTTTAATTTTAATAAATCTTTATTGTTCAGATCATTACAATTGTTCCTCTTTTCCCCCCCCATATCTCCTCTCCACCTGGTTCCCACCCCACCCTCTGACCTTAACTCCCCCCTATTGTCCTCATCCATAGGTGTATGATTTTTGCCCAGTCTCTCCCTGCACCCCACAACATCTCTTTCCCCTTGAGAATGATCAGTCCACTTCCTTTCTATGCCCCTAAATATATTTATTTCACCAGTTTATTCTTTCCATCAGATTTTCAACTCACTTGATTTTTAGATTCATTGGATGATAGATATGTATTTGTTGTTCATAATTTTTACCTTTACCGTTGTCTTCTTCTTAAAGAATACCTTTCAGCATTTCATATAATACTGGTTTGGTGTTGATGAGCTACTTTAGCTTTTTCTTATCTGTGAAGCTTTTTATCTGCCCTTCAATTCTGAATGATAGCTTTGCTGGTAATCTTGGTTGTAGGTTCTTGCTATTCATCATGTTGAATATTTCTTGCTACTCCCATTTGGCCTGCCTGCATCGTTTCTGTTGAGAAATCAGCTGACAGTCGAGTGGGTGCTCCCCTGTAGGTAATTAACTGTTTTTCTCTTGCTGCTTTTAATATTCTCTCTTTGTCTTTTGCTCTTGGTATTTTAATTATGATGTGTCTTGGTGTAGTCCTCTTTGGATTCCTTTTATATGGGGTTCTGTGTGTGCTTCCTGGACTTGTAAGTCTATTTCTTTTACCAGATGTGGGAAGTTTTCAATCATTATTTCTTTAAATAGGTTTTCAGTATAAAGGCTCCTTACCCTATCTTCAAATTTTTGGATTCCTTTTTCTTTTGCTTTTCCAGTTGAGTGTTTTTTGCTTCTTTGTATTTCAAATCTTTGACTTGATTCTTGTGATCCTCTAGTCTGCTGACAGGTTTCTGTATATCATTTTTTATTTTAGTCAGTATATGTTTAACTTCTAGTTGGTTCTTGCTAAATTTATCTATTTTTTTCTAGGAAATTCTTTAAAAAACCTTATAACTGTGGTTTTGAACTTTATAACCATTCATTTGTTTCCTCCATTTCTTTCGTTTGTGATCTCTTCTTTAGTCTCAGCATATTTTGCTGCTTCCCTGAGTTGGTAGAGTAGCTTTGTGTGCTAGCTGTCCTATATGGCTCAGTAGCTGTGCCTCCCCAGTTACCTGAGGTGGACACTCTTGGTGGATCCCTTTGTGAACTGTGTGTACAGTCTTATTGTAATTAATTCTTTTTTTATTTTATTGTGTTACATGTATACAAATCTCACCATTGCCCACCTCCTCTCCCAGGCAGCATAGAATTCCATTGTATAGATGTACCATAGTTTTTTGATCCACTCATCTGCAGACGGGCACCTAGACTGTTTCCAAATTGTAGCTATTGTAAATTGTGGTGCTATGAACATAGGGGGTGCATAAATCCTTTCTGATTGGTGTTTGTAATTTCTTAGGATATATTCCTAAGAATGGGATTGGTGGGTCAAATGGGAGATCCAGTTTTAGTTTTTTGAGGAAACTCCATACTGTTCTCCACAGTGGCTGCACCAGTCTGCATTCCCACCAACAGTGCACCAGGGTTCCTTTTTCCCCCGCATCCTTGCCAACACTTATCCTTTGTTGATTTGTTGATGATTGCCATTCTGACAGGTGTAAGATGGTATCTTTTTGATTTGCATCTCTCAGATAATTAGTGACTTTGAGCATGTTTTCATGTGTCTGTTAGCAATCCTTCTGTCGTCTTTTGAAAAGGTTCTATTTAGTTCCACTGCCCATTTTTTTATTGGATCATTTATCTTGCTTTTATTAAGTTGTATAAGTTTGCTGTAGATATTGAAGATTAAACCTTTATCAGGGATAATATTTGCAAACATGTTCCCCCCATACAGTGGTCTTTCTTGTTTTGTTGATTTTTTTTTTTTTTTTTTTTTTTTTTTTTTTTTTTTTTTTTTTTTTTTTTTTTTTTTTTTTTTTTTTTTTTTTTTTTTTTTTTTTTTTTTTTTTTGCTGTGGAAAAGCTTTTTATTTTGATGTAGTCTCATTTATTTTTCCTTTAGCTTCCATTGCCCTTGGAGCAGAATCAGTGAAGAAGTTCTTTCACCATATGTCTGATATTGTGTTGCTTTTGGATTCCTCTAGTATTTTTATAGTTTCCTGACTAATATTTAAGTCCTGTATCTATTTTGAGTTTATTTTTGTATTTGGTGTAAGTTGGTGGTCCAGTCATTTTTTTTTTTGCATGTATCTGTCTAATTTTCCCAACACCATTGATTAAAGAGGCTGTATTGGCTCTATTGTATGTTCATGCCTCCTCTGTCAAATAGTAATTGAGCATAGTGGTTTGGGTGGATATCTGGATACTCTATTCTATTCCATTGGTCTATCTGTCTGTTCTTTTGCCAGTACCAGGTTGTTTTGAGAATAGTTGCCTTGTAATATAGCTTGAAATCCGGTATTGTGATTCCACATACTTTATTCTTTCTCAGGATTGCTGTGGCTATTCACAATCTTTTTTTCCCCAGATAAATATTTGAAGTGTTCTTTCTAGGTCTGTGAAATATGCCGTTGGTATTTTAATGGGTAGTGCATTGAATCTATAGATTGCTTTGGGTAGTATGGACATTTTAATGATGTTGATTCTCCCAATCCATGACCATGGTATGCTCCTGCATCTGTTTATATCTTCCTCTATCTCCCTTTTCAGTGTCCTGTAGTTTTCTACATATAGGTCTTTTACCTCCTTAGTTAGGTTTATTCCTAGGTATCTTAACTTTTTTGGTGCGATGGTAAATGGGATTGCTTGTTTAGTCTCTCTTTCTGTAATTTCACTATTAGTGTACAGAAATGCCACAGATTTCTTGGCATTAACTTTGTATCCTACTACATTGCCGAATTCATTTATTAAGTCAATCAGTTTTGGGATGGAGTCCTTCAGGATTTTTATGTACAGTATCATGTCATCTGCAAATAAGGACAGCTTTACTTCTTCTTTCCAATTTGGATGCCTTTTATTTCTTCTTCTTGTCTGATAGCAATGGCTAATACTTCCAGTAAGATGTCAAACAAGAGAGGTGAGAGTGGGCATCCCTGTCTTGTTCCTGTTCTTAGGGGAAATGGTTTTAGTTTTTGCCCACTGAGTATGTTAGCTGTGGGTTTATCATATATGGCTTTTATGATGTTGAGGTATGGTCCTTCTATTCCCATCTTGCTGAGAGTTTTAAACAAGAGAGTGTTGGGTCCTGTCAAATGCTTTTTCTGCATCAATTGACATGACTATGTGATTTTTATCTCTCAATTTGTTTATGTGATGTATTACGTTTATTGATTTGTGGATATTGTACCATCCTTGCATTCTTGGTCATGGTGTATGATCTTTCTGATGTACTTCTGGATCCGATTTGCTAGAATTTTGTTGAGGATTTTGGCATCTATGTTCATGAGAGATATTGGCCTATAATTCTCTTTCATTGTGTTGTCTTTATCTGGTTTTGGTATTAGGGTGATGCTGGCTTCATAGAAGGTGTTTGGAAGTGTTCCTTATTGAAAATATTTGAAAAATCTGAGGAGGATAGGTTTTAATTCTTCTTTGAATGTTTGGTAAAACTCTCCTGTGTAGCCCATCTGGTCCCGGGCTTTTGTTTGCTGGAAGCTTTTTAATGACTGCTTCAATTTCTTCCATAGTTATTGGACTATTGAGATGTTTAGATTCTTCCTAAGTTTTGGAAGGTTATATTTTTCTAGGAATATGTCCATTTCTTGCAGGTTGTCCAATTTGTTGGAATAGAGTTGTTCATAGTATTTTTTAACAATCCTTTGTATTTCAGGAGGGTCTGTTGTTATTTCTCCTCTTTCATTTCTGATTTTGTTTATTTGGGTTTTCTCTCTGCTTCTTGGTGAGCCTGGCTAGAGGTCTATTAATCTTATTTATCCTTTCAAAGAACCAGCTCTTGGTTTTGTTGATCTTTTGAATTGTTTCTTTGGTCTCCATGTTGCTTATCTCTACTCTGTCCTTTAATATTTCCTTCCTTCTGCTTACACTGGGCTTTTCTTGTTGCTCTCTTTCTACCTCTTTGAATTGTAGGGTTAGGAAATTTATTACCATTGTTTCCTGTTTTTTGCAGTAGGCTTCTAGGCCTATGAATTTCCCTCTCAAGACTGCTTTCACTGTGGTCCATAGATTTTGTATTGTTGTGTTGTCATTTGTTGACATGATGTTTTTTATTTCTTCCTTGATCTCTCTGGTTACCCTGTTGTTGTTTAATAGCATGCTGTTTAATTTCCATGTGTTTGATTTCCTTATGTTTTTATTACAGTTGATTTTCAGTTTTATGCCCCTGTGGTCTGAGAAAATGCTTGATTTGATTTCTATCTTCTTGAATTTGAAGAGACTTTTCTTATGACCCAACATATGATCTTTGAAAATGACCCATGTGCACTGGAGAAGAATATATATCCTGAGACTTTGGGGTGAAGTGTTCTGAAGTTGTCAATTAAATCCATCTGGTCTAGTGAGTCATTTAGGATTGATGTTTCTTTTCTGATTTTTTGTTTAGAGGATTTATTCAGTGCTGTCAGTGGGGTATTAAAGTCTCAAACTATGATTGTATTGATGTCAATCTTTCCCTTAATATCATCCAGGAGTTTTTTTTATGTATTTAGGTGCATATATGTTTACCAGAGTTATTTCTTCTTGTTGGATGGTTCCCTTTAGTATTATGAAGTGGCTTTCTTTATCTTTTGTTATGTCCTTCACTTTGAGATCTAATTTGTCAGATATAAGTATTGCAACCCAGCTTTTTTTTCATTTCCATTTGCCTGAAATACCATGTTCCATTCCTTCACCCTCAATCTGTGTGCATCTCTTTTTCTGAGGTGGGGTTCTTGTAGACAGCAGATATATGGATCATGTTTTCTTATCCAATCGGTTACCGTATGTCTTTTGATTGGAGCATTTAATCCATATACATTTAAAGTTATTATTGATAGGTACTTATCTGTCACCATTTTTAGTGCTTTACCCCCGAGTTCCTTCTTCGCTTCCAATTCATTGTATTACAACAGACCCTTTAACATTTCTTGCATTGCTGGTTTGGTGGTAATATATTCCCTTAGTCCTTTATTGTCTGAAACTTCTGATTTCGCCTTCAATTTTTATTGAAAGCCTTGCAGGGTACAGTATTCTTGGATTCAGACCCTTCCTTTGCATGACTTTGTATATTTCATTCTATTCCCTTTTGGCCTGATGTGTTTCTGTTGAGAAATCAGTTGCTAGTTTTATGGGGGTTCCTTTGTAGGTAACTTTCTGTTTCTCCCTGGTCGCTTTTAAGATTCTTACTTTACCGAAACCGGTTTGGCTCACTGGATAGAGCGACGACCTGTGGACTGAAGGTTCCCAGGTTCGATTCCAGTGAAGGGCATGTATCCTGGTTGCGGGCACATTCCCAGTGGATGGTGTGCAGGAGGTGGCTGATCAATGTCTCTTTCTCATCGATGTTTCTGACTCTCTATCCCTTTCCCTTCATCTCTGTAAAAAATCAATAAAATATATTTTATATATAAAAAAAAAAGATTCTTGAGGCGAATCCAAGATGGCAGCATAGGTAAACACCTACACTGCTGCCTCGCACAACAGTTTCAAAACTACAACTAAAAGACAGAACGGACATCATCCAGAAACACAGGAAAGCTGGCTGAGTGGCAGTTCTACAACTAGAGGGAAAGAGAGGGTCTCACAGAGACCCAGAGGAACTGCAAAAAGCTGAGGTACGGATACGCATGCATGAAGAGAGTGGGTGCCGGGGTGCCTGGCTGGCTTTCTCTGGCGGGAGGGAAACGGAGACTCTCAAAGGCATTGAACCCCTTATCCTACGACACTAAACCCCAGATCCAGCCAAAACACATAAGGGGGGAGTTTGGACTGTGAAAAGGGAGACGTGCACGGAAATTTAGGGGAGTCGCAAAAGATCAAAGGCCTGGTGGCGCACACGGCACTGCACACAGGACAGATTGCTGATTGTGCCACTGACTTTCGCAACTGGGCAGGAGACAGACCCTCCCAACGGTACCAGTTCTGATTCCACTAAGCCCCTGTTTTGGGTGAAACACTGGGGACCTAGTCTCGTGTGGTCCTGGTGCGCAGGAGAGCTGGAGGAGCAGTGGTGTAGAGGTACTGCGGGCGCTCGCGCACAAGGACCGCTCCAGCGATTACCCAGTCACGTGAGACTCAGGGGCCGTGGAGGGCGGGGCCGACTGGAAGGCAACTCGGTCCCTTAAGCCCTGAGATTCCACCCATCCCAAGCTCAACAGAGGCTTCTTCGGTTTTGCAAGTCTGGTATCATAAGGCTGAATTCAACACAGAAGTTTCCCCGGCACAGCGAAAATGCTGAGAAAAGGGAAGGGATCACAAACAAAAGAAATGGAGGGAAAAAAACGACTGGATATAGAGTTCAAAACCATGCTTATAAGGTTTTCAAGAATATGCTAGAAAAGTTGGATAAATTTAGTGAGACCCAAGAGGAGATTAAAAAGGACATATAGAGACACTGACTGAAATAAAAAATATTATACAGAGTCCTAACAGCAGACTAGAGGATGGCAGGAATCAAGTAAAAAATTTGAAATATAAAGAAGCAGAAAACATTCAACTGGAAATGCAAGAAGAGAAAAGAATCCAAAAATGTAAACATAATGTAAGGAGCCTCTGGGACAGCTTCAAGGATACCAACATCAGAATTGTGGGGGTGCCAGAAGAAGAAAGAGAGCAAGATACTGAAAATCTATTTAAAGAAATAATGACTGAAAACTTCCAACATCTGGTAAAAAAATAGACTTACAAGTTCAGGAAGCACACAGAACCCCAAATAAAAGGAATCCAAAGAGGACCACACCAAGACACATCATAATTAAAATACCAAGAGCAAAAGACAAAGAGAGAATATTAAAAGCAGCAAGGGAAAAACAGTTCATTACCTACAAGGGAGCACCCATACGACTGTCAGCTGATTTCTCAACAGAAACGCAGGCCAGACGGGAGTGGCAAGAAATATTCAACGTGATGAATAGCAAGAACCTACAACCAAGAATAATCTATCTAGCAAAGCTATCATTCAGAATTGAAGGGCAGATAAAGAGCTTCACAGATAAGAAAAAGCTAAAGGAGTTCATCACCTCCAAACCAGTATTATATGAGATGCTGAAAGGTACTCTTTTAGAAGAGGAAGAAGAGAAAGGTAAAAGCCAAAAAATTATGAACAACAAATACATATCTATCAACAAGTGAATCTAAAAATTAAGTGAATTAAAAATTTGATCAACAGAATAAACTGGTGAATATAATAGAATCAGGAGCACAGAAAGGGAGTAGACTGATAATTCTTAGGGGGACAAAAAGCATAAAGCATCAAACAGACTGAAATTACAGCAGAAAGATTAAAGTTAGTTGAGGTAAATAAGTGATCAATCAAAGGACTTGTATGCATGCATATAAGCATAGCCAATGATCACAGACACTGAGAGGTTGGGGTATGCCTGGGTGCGAGGGCGGGCAATGGGGAGATATGTATAAAAAATTATTAAAAATTAAAAAAAAGATTCTTACTTTGTCATTGGTGTTTGCCCATTTAATTATAATGTGCCTTGGTGTCGGTTTTTTGGGGCTTCATTTTGCTTGGGACTCTGTGAGCTTCTTGGATTTGTGTGGGTTTTTTCTTTTTCATATTAGGGAATTTTTTTGTCATTATTTCTTCAAACAGGTTTCCTATTCCTTGCTCAATTTCCACGCTTTCTGGAACCCCAATTATGCTGATGTTGTTTTGTTTCATGTTATCTCAAAGTTTCCTTAGGCTCTCCTCTTGTTTTTTCATTTTTTCTAGAAACTGCTGTACTTGGGTATTTTTTCATTTCTTCTTGATTATTCTGCATTTCTTCTTGCTTCTTCTTCATTTCTTCGTGGCTCTTCTTCATTTCCTCTTAGTTCTTACTCACATTGTCGATTTTGTCTTTCATTCTTTTCAGCCACGCTATGATTATTTATTTGAACTCTTTCTCTGGCAGGCTTATTTCTGCTTCTATTTCGTTTACTTTCTTTTCTGGTGATACTTGCGTTTTTGTCATATGTGGACTGTTTCTTCAGCTGCCCATGCTTTTTCTTCTCCCGGTGTCTGGTTATGTAGTTCTCTCTCCTACGTTGATTCAAAAGCACAAACTACAACATGACCAGGTACAACACACGAGGCACTGAACAGAAATGTATTCATGATGTTAGAGCCACAAACAAGGTGACCACCAAGGAATGACAAATTAGGGGTAAGTAGAGAAAGAAGAAGAGAAAAATGAGGAAAAGAGAAAAGAAAGAAATGCCAATATCAAATTGGGAGAAGGCAGAAAACTAACTAACTAACTAAATAAATAAATAAATAAAATGAAGAAGAAGAAAAGAGAAAAAGAAAAAACATCAGAGAGAAAAGAAAGAGAGTAACAGAGAAAAGGGGAACAAATTATAGTTGGGAGGAGAAAACTCAAATAGAACAGCCACTAATCCCAACAAATGCTGGCAAGAAGTACCTGGAGATTAATACACACTACAAATAACAACTTATATCAAGGGAGGCGAGGGAAAAGTGAGGTAAAAAATAAACCAAAAGAAAGGAAACAAACAGCAAAATAAAATAAGTAGAATAAGCAAAAACAATCTCACAAAGTACAAAAAATCGATATAAGCCATCCAGTTATCTGGGGAAAGAGGACTCTAGTCAGCAGGGGCAACTCATGCAATGGCCCTAAATGGAGATGTATTTGGCATCAGTGATTAGAACATCAGCCTTCAGACCAAAGGGTTACAGGTTTGATTCCCAGACACAGTGTGGCTTTGTGTGGGTGGCAACCAATTCATGTGTCTCACATCAATGTTTCACTTTCTCTTCCCATCCTCCCTCCCTTCCACTCTCTAAAAAATCAGTGGGAAAAAACTCAAGTGAGGATTACAAAAAAAAAAAAGAATAGCATGGATTGGAGGGAGAGCGGGAGGATGGTGTGGGACAAGAGGTCAGCAAGGTAACAGGATCGACTTGAGGAGCTGGCTGTGTGTCAGGCATCTAGAGTTGTAGAAAGAGGGTCACTGTCTTAAAGGGCAACAGTACAGGTTAAGTCAGAGCATTGCCTGCAGAGATTGGGATTGTGGCTCCCCCCCACTCCCAACTGAGTAACCTTGGGCCAGTTAACCTTTCTGGGCTCCAGTTTCCTCATCTGTAAAATCCCAATACCAGCTCAAAGCATTATTGTTAAGCATCAATGAGTTCAAACTTCTAAAGTGCTTGAATTTTCTGTGGGAGGTGTGCACCCTGTGTAAGTGTTTAATTTAAAAGTCTTAGAAAGTAAGTTGATCCTGAGTTACAGTTTTTGAGGAAAAGTTCAAGGCAGGAGGGATGGGGAGATTAGGAATCAGAGCGCAAAAATAAGAGCAAGACTTGAAAGGTGGGTAAAATTTAATGTTTGTAAAGCATAAATTTGACAACGAATAACCTTTTAACCTTATGCAGAAGTGTTCAGTTAGAGATAATGATAAACTATTATAGATTAATGACAAAACAAAGAAATTTGATCAGAAATTCTTTAGGGATACTTAGTCTGCTAATTTTTTAAAAAACACACTTATATTGATTTCAGAGAGGAGAGAGGGAGAGAATCATTGATTTTCTGCCTCATGCACCCTACTGGGTATGTGACCTTGACCAGAATTGAACCTGGGACCCTTCAGGCTGACACTCTGTCCACTGAGTGAACCAGGTAGGGCGGTCTGCTAATTCTTGAACTACAAAATAATAGTTTTGTGGTTTGTGACAGAATATTTTTTTAACTTGCCAAAACTGGTTTGGCTCAGTGGATAGAGCGTCAGCCTGTGGACTGAAGGGTCCCAGGTTTGATTCCAGTCAAGGGCATGTATCTTGGTTGCGGGCACATCCCCAGTAGGGGGTGTGCAGGAAGCGGCTGACAGATGTTTCTCTCATCGATGTTTCTTATTCTATCCCTCTCCCTTCCTCTCTGTTAAAAATCAATAAAATATATATATTTTTAAAAGAATATTTTCTTTAACTTACTCTATACAGAGGAAAGGTTACCAATAGTTACTAAAAATATTTGCACATTTTACCTAACTTCCACTCTAAAATAAGTCTGTTAAGATTCTTTTTAAAATATTGATGTGTAACCTTCTTTTGTGGCAGGAAGAACATAAAAAGCAGCTTAAAGATAAAGAAGAGCAGGTGGAAGAGGTGGAAATGATGTTGAAGAACATGGAAATGCTCCTGCAAGAAAAAGTGGGTGAGCTGGGAGAGCAGGTGAGTGAGTGGCTTCTGTCAGTAAACACCAATATCCTCTTTCAGAACTTTTTCTTTTAATGGGTGTACATTTGGAACCAATGAATCTGGGGGTCTGCCTAAACTTCATTTTTAGAATCTGATTATACAAATATTAGAGGCCCAATGCAAGATTTGTGCAAGAATGGGCCTTTCCCTGCCTGCTGGCACTGCCTTTGCTTTGGCCTGAGCCACCTTTTCGTTCCAGCCCAAAACCACTTTTCCACCTTCCTACTCTGCCCAGAGGTCTGGAGTAGCTGGGGAAGTGTGGAATGCCCGCGTCATCGCCGTGGTGATGACACAATCATCCCCCCACCTCCTCACCCCTGGCCGCTCAGCACGTGCATATGCAAATCAACATGCCATCTTTGTTGGGTTAATTTGCATACTCCTGATTGGCTGGTGGACGTTGTGAAGATATGGTCAATTTGCATCTTACTCCTTTATTTGTGCAGATTTCCCAGATTAACAATTAGAAACAATCAGCAGAAAGTTGATTTTACTAAATATATACATACCCTACTTTATATTTGTACATTATGCTTATTTTCTTTTGGAAACTGTTTTAAGATATTGAGATGTTTGCATAACCTCAGAAAATGTCTGTTTTCATTTGTTAATTTGTTCATTCCAAGCACCTGTTAAGTATCAAGGCATTGTTCTTGGTAGACTCTGAGATAAGCCCTTAAGGACCTTACATTCTAAAGGCAGAGGGAGATAATATAAATTACTTTAGGTTGTAGGAAAAGGAAACAGTGATGGTTGGGATTTGGTGAGGATAGTCAGGACATGGCATGGGGGCAAGCACCTAATGGCCCAGATATGGAAGATCTAGCTGTGACCCCCAGGTTGGCATTTTAGAAGGGAGAATGCTTGTTGGGTGGGACTGTATTATGCATTATAGTGCTAAATGCCAGTAGCACCTCCAATTCCTGGGACAGTCTCCACATGTGGTGGGGGATATGCTAGATCCCCAACAAGGTGCATTCCATAGAGGGAGCAGTGCAGGTAAATGTCTTTAGATGGGACCAAGCATGGCTAGGGAGGAGTCATTGTAGCTGGTGTGAACTGATAGGCAGGAACAGGTAGGTAGGGTCTCATCAAAGTCAGTAGTTCAGATTTTAATTACTAGAGGCTCAGTGCATGAATTTGTGTTTGTGGGGGGGTATTGCAGGAGGTTGGCCTGGCCACCAGCTCCAATGACGGAGCTGTTCCTCCCTCCCCTGGGAAAGGGGCCAAGTTTGCTGCCACTGAACCCCGGTTCCCTGACCCAGCCCAGGGCCCAAAGGCCCTGGCATGGTCATAAGAGGAGGCAATGGTCACTGGGTAGGGTGCGGAAGGAACAGAGGTGATGCTACCCCACCACTGCACGGTTCCCATCTTCCCCCTTTCCTCCTTTCCTTGCTGCTGCACTGCCACTGTGGTGGGCAGGCGGTCCCCAGAGAAGGTAGAGGATGGGAGTAAAACAAATCCTTGTGTTGAGGGCTGACTTTCAATAGATCACAGTGAGGGAGCTCCTCTGCTATGCACAAAACCCCGACCTAGAAGGTCACAAATGAATGGTTTAGCGCCAGGAGCTGATGAAGGCTGGCTGGCGGGGGTAAAGAGACCATGGGCAGCTGGCCAGCCATAGGAGGTTGGCTGTGGGAGTGCACTGACCACCAGGGTGCAGCTCCTGCATTGAGTTTATGCCCTCTAGTGGTCTATACACATGATAGTGACTGGTCAACTGGTCGTTATCGTCATTCAGTTGTAACGATCACTTAGGCTTTTATATAGAGACTAGAGGCCCAGTGCATGAAATTCATGCACAGGTATAGTCCCTAAGCCTTGCCTGCAATCAGGGCAATTTTTCCCAGCTGCTGGCAGCGAGTCCCACCTCCACCACCCACCCACCCTGGTTTCCCCTTTGCCATTGGGCTATCAGAGCCTGATGGGCCGGGGAAGGGACCTAGAGGTCAGCCGTTCCTGCCCACGTGCCAGCCCTATCCCCTCTGCGGGTCACCCTCTGTGTGGGGGGCCACCAGCAGGGTGAGGACCTTGGCTTGGCACCTCTCACCACCCATCCTGGGTCCCTGTTTGCCATCGGACTATTGGAGCCTGCCAGCAGGGGGAAAGGTGATCAGTGCACCTCATAGTGACTGGTTGAGGGGTTGTCCTGGTCATTCTGCCGTTATGGTCACTGGGCTTTTATCCTAAATATATATAGGATAATTAGAAGCTATTGGAAGAGTTTAAGTAAGAGAATAATCTGATCTATATATATATTTTCTTTTTTTAAGAAAGAAGAGGGAGATAGAAACATCAATGATGAGGGAGTCATTGATGAGCTGCCTCCTGCACATCCCATCCTGGTTTCTTTTTAGTTTTCACCTTGCCTGGACCCTCCCCCATCTCCTTCTTCCTCCATGTGCCCTGACTGGGAATCAAACCGTAACCTCCCGATTCATAGGTTGATGTTCAACCACCAAGCCACACCAGCCAGACTGATCTATTTAAAAAAAAAAAAATCACGATTGTGGGAGATAACTTGGGTTGCTTGAGAAAAAACAAAAAATAAAAAGATCACAGCTGCCCTGAGCATTTACAGTCTCACCCAGCCAGCAGTTAAATCAGTGGAACACTTGCACGGGGAGTGCTGAGACAGGAGGCAAGGCTAGAGGTGAAGAGACACAAAGACAAATGCCAGCTACTCCAGAAAGTTCTATTATGTATGGTGCTAGAAGTGAAATGTGAGAATCTGTATTACATAGTAATCAAATATGGTTTATCTGAGGGCTCCTAAGCCGATGAAACATTTGTCACCTCTTGTTCCTGAATCTTCGTGGAAGGTTCCCAGGCTGCCACTCTTTGAGGCCTGTCCCCTCGTCTGCCTTCCTGGCTTTGCTCTGTTACCCATGAACCCTGTCTCCCTTTTCCTCCCAATGTCAGATTTTGACTTATAGTCATTCATTTGCACACTGTATGCTTCCTCACCTGGCAAAACCAGTTACTTTAACCTTGTGGCTTTTGCCCACCAGCACTGCCCACATCTCCTGGCTTACTAGCACTCTGAGCCCTCTCCCTCCCATCTGACCTCCAACACCTCTTCTCTCTCCTCTCAGCTGTCCCTGGAAAACCTGAAGTGCCCAAAGCAAATGTGCACTACACTTGGGCCATGCACACCTAGAACTGTCCTGTGTCACCTTGTCTGGACCCACCCCTATCTCCTTCTTCTGGCTGCCACCCAACACAAACCTTAAGGAGGCTTGATCTTACCAGTTCTCTGCTCTTCAAAGAGTTGTCTTTGGTTCACTTGCCATTGACTGAGATCCAAAACTTTGGAGTGCGGTGGGCTCCTTTCCCCACCCACCCTGTCTCCATCTAGTCCACCACTTCTGCCTTCAGAGTTGGACAGCCCTACCCCCACTGTTCTCACTTTCATCTTTGGTGTCCTAACTGGCATGTCTTAGTTCCTCCTCTAATCTGTTACCAACCCTGGAGCAGCAAACAATCTTCACCAAATGTGGTTGAGGCACTGGCCCTCCTCTGCTTGGAACCCTTTCCCCAGGTCCCTAAAAGTTAAAGCAGAGTTTTTACAGTGACCTCTAAGGTTCTCCAGGATGTGCCCTGCAAAGGCAGCCTGGTAGGTGGTTTTCTCGACATAAGCTGGCCATCCTTACACCCATAGCAGGCACCCTCTGGTTCTTCCTACTAATTCCTCCCTCTGCCTGGAATGTTCAAGCCCAGCCAGCCTTGGGACTTACTCCCATGCTTTTTCAGACCTATTCAAATGTCATATAGATATAGACACCCTCTGTTCTCTCTAACCAAAATGGAATCCTCTTCAGCTATATGGATTTCCTCTTAGCACTTCTCACCACCTGACACACTGCATGTTTTTCTGATTTGTCTCTGTCCACTATATATATGCTCCATGAGGGGGAGGTGTATAAGATGGCAGCATAGGTAAACACCTACACTGCTGTCTCACACAACAATTTCAAAACTACAACTAAAAGACAGAAGGGACATCATCCAGAACCACAGAAAAGCTGGCTGAGTGGAAATTCTATAACTAGAAGCAAAGAGAGGGGCTCACAGAAACCAGAGGAGCGTAAAAAGCTGAGGTAGGGAGACACACATGTGGAGAGAGCGGGTGCCGGAGAACCTGGCTGTCTTTCTCTGGTGGGAGGGAGACGGAGACTCTCAACAGCATTGGACCCCTTTTCCTAGGACATAAAATCTCAGACCCAGCCGAAACTCATTCGGAGGGAGTTTGGACTGTGAAAAGGGAGAGGTGTACAGAAATTTAGGGGAGTCGCAAAGGATCAGAAGTCTGGTGGCGCGCATGGCACTATGCGCAGAAGACCAACTGCTCATTGTGCCGCTGGCTTTCACAAGTGGGCGGGAGACAGACCTTCCAACTGTGCCACTTCTAACTCCACTAAACCCCAATTTTGGGCGAAGTCCTGGGGACCCAGACTCATATGGTCCCGGAGCGCAAGAGAGCCGGAGGGGCAGCAGTTTAGAGGCACTGCTAGAGAGAGCACGTGCACGCATATAGGGACCACTCCAGCGATTACCCAGTCACGTGATACTCAGGGGCCGTGGTGGGTGGGGCCAACTGGAAGGCAAGGCGGTCCATTAAGCCCTGAGACTCCACCCATCCCAAGCTCAACAGAGAGGCTTTTGCAGTTTTGCAATTCTTCTATCATAAGGCTGAATCCAACACAGAAGTTCTCCCAGCATAGTGAAAATGCTGAGACAAGGGAAGGGATCACAAACAAAAGAAATAGAGGAAAACAAATGACTGGATGTAGAGTTCAAAACCACACTTATAAGGTTCTTCAAGAATATCCTAGAAAAGTTGGATAAAGTTATCGAGACCCAAGAGGAGATGAAAAAGGACCAACTAGAAATTAAACATACATTGACTGAAATAAAAAATATTATACAGAGTCCTAACAGCAGACTAGAGAAAGGCAAGCATCAAGTCAAAATTTTGAAATATAAAGAATCAGAAGACTCTCAAATGGAAAAGCAAGAGAAAAGAATCCAAAAATTTGAAGTTAATGTAAGGAGCCTCTGGGACAGCTTCAAGTGTACCAACATCAGAATTGTGAGGCGGGGGGGTGGGGGGGAGAATTGTGGGGGTGCCAGAGGGAGAGAGAGAGCAAGATACTGAAAGCCTACTTAAAGAAATAATGATTGAAAACTTCCCACATCTGGTAAAAGAAATAGACTTACAAGTTCAGGAAGCACACAGAACCCCATATAAAAGGAATCCAAAGAAGACTATACCAAAACACATCATAATTAAAATACCAAGAGCAAAAGACAAAGAGAGAATATTAAAAGCAGCAAGAGTTCATTACCTACAAGGGAACACCCATACGGCCAGCTGATTTCTCAACAGAAACGATGCAGGCCAGAAGGGAGTGGCAAAAAATATTCAACGTGATGAATAGGAAGAACCTACAACCAAGAATAATCTATCCAGCAAAGCTATCATTCAGAATTGAAGGGCAGATAAAGAGCTTCACAGATAAAAAGCTAAAGGAGCTCATCAACTCCAAACCAGTATTATATGAAATGCTGAAAGGTACTCTTTTAGAAGAGGAAGAAGAAAAAGGTAAAAGATAAAAAATTATGAACAACAAATACATATCTATCAACAAGTGAATCTAAAAATTAAGTGAATTAAAAATTTGATCAACAGAATAAACTGGTGAATATAATAGAATCAGGAGCACAGAAAGGGA
>PVJN01001132.1:0-46133 GCA_004026805.1 Lasiurus borealis | reverse complement strand
AGGTGAGGGGTGTACAGGGAGAGACTGGACAAAAATCATACACCTATGGATGAGGTCAACAAGAGGGAGGGAAGGGTGGAAGCTGGGTGGAGGGGAGCTATGGAGCAGAAAAAAGAAACAAATGTAATAATCTGAATAATAAAGATTTAATTTAATAAATAAATAAATAAATAAATAAATAAATAAATAAATAAATGCTCCGTGAGCGAAGGGCTGCTGCTAGAGCAATGAGGGGTGCTTTGTGAATGAATGAATTCAGTGTTGACTTAAAAAGAACAAGGTCAGGCTAAAGCCGGTTTGGCTCAGTGGATAGTGTTGGCCTGCAGAATGAGGGGTCCTGGGTTCGATTCTGGCCGGGGGCATGTGCCTTGGTTGCAGGCACATCCCCAGTGGGGGGCATGCAGGAGGCAGTTGATTGATGCTTCTCTCATCGATGTTTCTGGCTCTCTATCCCTTTCCCTTCCTCTCTGTGAAAAATCAATAAAATATATTTAAAAAAAAAAAAAGCACAAGGTCAGGATATCCTTGCCTTTGCATCTCAAACAAGGACTCATGACTAGAGGCCTTGTGTCCTCATCGCTGAAATCCCGATGGCTGTTGTGTGTGGTGACTGCACCAGTCTGTGAGGGTGAATGCAGTGCCTTGGTGTCCTGGGTGACAAGATGGGCTTACAGAGCTCACTTGGATGAACACATTTTTGGCACTCTTGACAATTTCCTTGCTTTACATTGCCCAGAGACCTATGATTTTGGCCTTTCATGTCTTCATTTCAAGGTAATATCTCTGATAAAGTTGACTTAAATATTCTCTACCACATAGTTCCTTTGATTCTCAATTTCCTGTCTCCTGCCAAGATAACAAAAATTGCTATCACATCCAATGTTTGTATCAGATCTGTAGGAATCCCAAAATATGGTTTGAATAACAATAGAAGAGGAAAGGGTTGTGTAGCATTTCTGCACTAGTTCACAATAAAGTATGGCTTTCTTCCCACTCTAGTTTGAGAAGAACACAAAATCCGATTTGCTGCTCAAGGAGCTTTATGTGGAAAATGCTCACCTGATGAAAGCACTTCAGGTCATTGAAGAGAAGCAACGAGGGGCTGAGAAAGAAAACCGAAACTTGGAAGAAAAAGTAAGAGCTCTCAACAAACTAATCTGTAAAATAACTTCAGCATCCTTCTCTGTATAGATTGCTTGTTTTCCTGAAATTCATGTTGGAAGAGTATCTTTTAAAATTAAGCCACTGTGATGCCATAATTTTCTATGGTTTATTGGCCATGCACCCCTAGATATATGAGCCAGATGCTGGGAAACAGACATGCTGGAAAAGATTACATCTTTATTAGTAATTCAAGGTAATTTCCAATTGTGCTTAGTTACCAGTGAAATCAGATCATGGGGGCTCTCAGAAAAGAATGAATAAAAGACAATGAACGATAAAGTAACATAATATCAATGTGCTTTTGACTTTGGCTGCAGAGATTAAAATGCAGAATTAGGGCTCTGCAGTTTTACCACTCCACTGTTATTGCTTTGGGTTTAAATCATTAGTATTCTTAATGGTCAGTCTATACAAAAATTCCAGAAAGGCTTCACTTTGTAACTGTCACCCAGTGGTAAGGGACAAAGGAGGGGAGCCCTTTTAGGGACTGCTGCACCATGCGAAGGTGTTTGGACAATGCTTATTTTAAGTCTATGTGCTCAGGGATAATGGTATTTATTGCGAATACAATCTTTTCCTCCTTGAAATGTCCTCACACTGGAAATTATATAGTTTTAAAAAAATATAGTTTTATATCCAAAATGCACAAATTATGTCATTTGGTTTATCGGAATAAACTACTGTACTATGAAGTCATTATTTGGAATAAATTTTTCTATTAAATTTGATTCAACTTCTAAGTTTGTTTTTAATTTTCTTTGTTATTTATCACCTAAAGATATTCCCCCGCCCCCCATTGCTTTTTCAGAGAGAATAGAAGGGAGCAAGGGAGGGAGGAGAGGAAGAAAGAGAAATATCAATTGGTTGCCTCCTGCAGGGGCCCCGACTGGGGCCAGGGAGCGAACCCTCCTCCCAACAGAACACGATAACCTTTGAGTGCACAGGACAATGCTCTAACCACTGATTACACCAGCCAGAGCCAATTTTTTAAATCCTCACTCAAGGATACTAGTATGTTTATTGATTTTGAGAGAAAGAGAGACACACATCGATGTGAAAGAGAAACAAGAATCGGTTGCCTCCCATATTGTACCTGACCTGGAGTTGAACCCACAACCTTTTTGGTGTATGGGACAATGCTCCAACCAATTGAACCCAGAGCTTAATTTTTTTAAATAAAATATCTCAAACATATAGAAGAATAGGTGGTTTTGTTGTTGTTGTTGTTAATCCTCACTTGAGAATATTTTTCCATTGATTTTTTGAGAGAGAGGGAGAAACAAGACAAACATGGATGTGAGAGACATATCGATTGATTGCTTCCCACAAACACTCCTAACTAGGGCCAGGGATTGAGTCTGCAACCGAGATACATGCTCTTGATCAGAATCAAATGTTGGCTGATGCTTTATCCACTGAGCAAAACTGGCTAGAACAGAAAAATCTATATATATAAAAGCCTAAGTGACCGAACAACCATACAACTGAACGATTGGTCACTATGACACGCACTGACCACCAGAGGGAAGATGTTCAACACAAGAACTGCCCCTTGGTGGTCAGTGCGCTCCCACTGGGGGAACGCTCAGCTGACCAACAGGCACCAGACACAGGGCTCATGGCTGACTTCCAACAGCCCAGGGATTACAGCGGAGCTAGTGTGCCTACCCAGCGGTGCTGGCAGCAGGCACAGCGGGGCCAGGATGAGCAGGAGCAGCAGGCAGCGTTAGACTGGCTGTTTCGGCCTGATCTCCTGCAGGCTACGCCAAGGGACCCCACCAGTGCATGAATCCATGCTCTGGACCTCTAGTAGTTTTTATAAGAAACATTCCTGAGCCCATCAACTAGATGCACTAAAAAACATTCTGCTAGCCCTAGCCCAGTGGTTGTGAGCCACGGTTTGCCACTCTGTTGACTGAGTTTGCTCACCACTGCCCCAGCTGGTTTGACTTAGTGGATAGAGCAATGGCCTGTGGACAGAAGGGACCTACATTTGATTCCAGTCAAGAGAAATTGCCTGGGTTGCAGGCTCAATCCCCAGTAGGGGGCATGCAGGAGGCAGCTGATCAATGATTCTCTCTCATCATTGATGTTTCTATCTCCCCCTCTCTCTTTTCCTCTCTGAAATCAATAAAAATGTTGACAAACAAACAAACCAAACAACCCAGTCTTCTACATTCACCCTCTCCCTTCCTGAAAGCAACCGCTGTCTTGCAGCTATTGAGCCATCCCCTTCTATCTGTGAAAAACCTTAAAGTACTATGGAAAAGACCCAAAGACTGGAATAAGTGGAAAGCTCAGTTCTTGAATAGGAAGACTCAAGAACATTAACTGATTAATGTAATATATTCCCAATAAAAATACAAACTGCCTAATCAATCCTTTGTCCCAGAATTGGGCAGTTCTAAAGTTTATCTGTACAACTAGATAAACAAATTAAATAAATGAGAAACTGAAAAACAAACAAAACAAAAAAACAGAAACAACAGTGAAAGGGGATTAGTTCTACCAGTTATTAAAACATCGTCTTGCTGAAACCGGTTTGGCTCAGTGGATAGAGTGTCAGTCTGCGTCCCAGGTTTGATTCTGTTCAAGGGCATGTACTTTGATTGTGGGCATATCCCCAGTAGGGGGTATGCAGGAGGCAGCTGATCGATGTCTCTCTCTCATCAATGTTTCTAACTCGCTATTCCCTCTCCCTTCCTCTCTGTAAAAAAAATCAATAAGATATATATAAAAAAACATCAAGTCTAGCCAAAATCAGTTTGGCTCAGTGGATAGAGCATCAGCCTACGGACTGAAAGGTCCCAGGTTCGATTCTGGTCAAGGGCATGTACCTTGGTTACGAGCACATCCCCAGTAGGGGGTGTGCAAGAGGCAGCTGATCGATGTCTCTTTCTTATCGATGTTTCTAACTCTCTATCCCTCTCCCTTCCTCTCTGTAAAAAGTCAATAAATTTTTAAAAGTCAATAAAATGTATTTTTCCAAAAACAAAAAAAAAACACAAACAAACAAAACACATCAAGTCTAGCTGGGCTGGCATTGCTCAGTGGTTGAGCATTGACCTATGAACCAGGAGGTCACGGTTCGATTCCCGGTCAGGGCACTTGCCCAGGTTGCGGGTTCAATCCCCAGCGAGGCGTGTGCAGGAGGCAGTCAATCAATGATTATTTCTTATCATTGATGTTTCTATACTCTTTCCTTCTCCCTTTCTCTCTGAAATCAATAAAAAATATATATATATAAAAAAAACAAAAACACACAAAACACCCCAGCAAGTCTCAATAAGAATAAGTTTGGGTTACATGAGTGTATACATTGGTCAAAACTCAAAGGCTAGCCCAGCCGGTGTGAGTCAGTAGTCAAGTGTCGACCCATGAACTAGGACAGTGGTCGGCAAACCTCAGGTTTGCCACTCTGTTGACTAATGAGTTTGCTGACCACTGAACTAGGAGGTCACAGTTCAATTCCTGGTCAGAGCACATGCCGGGTTGCAGACTGGATCCTGGGTAGGGGGCATGCAGGAGGCAGTCAATAAGTTATTCTCTCAACATTGATGCTTCTATCTCTTTCTCCTCCCTTCCTCTCTCTGAAATCATTTAAAACAAAACAAAACTCAAAGGATGCACATCTTCATTCACTTTAGGCTTCTGGCTGGAATTGGAGTAAGAAGGAGATTTAATCTAATACACCTGAATAACACTAATAACCAAATGATGTTTATAGAATCCAACAGGCAACAATAGCAGAAGTGCATCTGAAACATTTACTAGACCAAATTCTGGGCCTCAAAACAAGTTTCAAAAAAGGAAAGGCCTCGTTATATAAAATATGTTCTCTGACCACAATGAAATTAAATTAGAAATCAAGTCCAGAATATCTTGAAAATCCCTAAATATTTGAAAAATGAATAACACACTCATAAATAACACACAAAGCAAAGAAGAAATAAAAATCAGAAAATATTTCAAACTGAGTAAAAATAAAAATGCAACATACTAAACTTTTTGAGGTGGAGCATTACTTAAGGGAAAATACATAGCACTAAATACTTGTATTAGAAAAGAAACGTCTCAAAATCAATGACCACAGCTTCCACCTTAAATAATGGAAAAGAGAAAATTAAACCCAAAGTAATCAGAAGAAAGAAAATAATGAAGATCACAGAAGTTAAGGAACAGAAGAACAGGTTGGCAAACTACATGCTTATAGGTCAAGCCCAGCCCTGTCGCCTGTTTTTATAAAGTTTGGTTGGCATGACTTCACCCATTTATTTATGTATTGTCTCTGCCTGCTTTTGTGCTATAGCAGCCGACATAAGACTCTGGCGTACAAAGTCTAAGATACAGAAAAAGTTTGTTGGTTTCTTCAACAGAAAACAAAACAAAAATGGGAAAAGCCAATGAAGCCAAAGGCTGGTTCTTTGAGAACATTAATATATAAATCGGTAAACACCTAGCCAGGATGATCATGATAAAGAAAAAAAAGAATTTACTGCCAAAATGGTTTGGCTCAGTGGATAGAGCAACAGTCTGCGGACTGAAAGGTCCCAGGTTCAATTCTGGTTAAGGGCATATACCTTGGTTGCGGGCACATCCCCAGGAGGGAGCGTGCAAGAGGCAGCTAATTGATGTCTCTCTCTCATCGATGTTTCTCTCTATCCCTCTTCCTTCATCTCTGTAAAAAATCAATAAAATATATTTTTTAAAAAAGGTTTAAAAGAAATTTACCAACATCAGGAAGACAGAGACATCATTATAAAAATCTATGATAATGTTATAAACAGCACTAATTCAATAACTTAGAAATAATGGCGAAGATGAAAATTATCAATTAGAAAAATAAGCTGAATAGCCCTATATCTGAGAGAAACTGAAATTGTGGTTAACCTTCCTACAGAGAAACTACAGGCCCAGGTATTCTAAATGTGAATTCTAGTAAACATTTATGGAAGACATAATATCAAGTCTACAAAACTCTTTGAAAAAATTGAAGAGGGAGAGGTATTTCTCAGCTCATTATAAGACAGGGTTACTCAAAGACATGACAAGAAAACATTTCAGACCAATATCCCTCATGAACATAGACACAAAATTATAAACAAAATTTTAATAAATCAAATCCAGTGGGGTTATGCCAACAACACACAGTTCTTTTAACAATGGAAAAAATATATAACAAATATCAATATCCCTCCCCAAGGTGCATATCCAGATGGCTCTATCATTATAAAAGCTATTACATTTCTACTTAAAATAGGCAAAGGAACAAATAACTCATTTGATACACCAGACGCTGACACCAAAGCTGGTAGCTACTCAGTGTTCCCACCTTCATGTGGCTCATGTAGTCCCTTCACTCAACTGTGCATCCTGTGAACATACATATCTAACCGAGGAATGCAACAGAAGTGGTGCTAGCCCAGTACCAGGCCTAGCCTTTCAGAACTCTAACAATGCCCACTTCCATTCTTAGCACTGGGTGTCCTGAGCTGCCAGGTAGGAAGCCCAGCCAGCTAGGTGGAAAAAAACACATGGAGAGACCACACAAAAACAGGAGGCTCACTTGTCTACATGGTTCCCTATGTTCTGGGAGTCAATATAAAGGAGGGAAATGATTACAGACTCTTAGTTAAAATGTCAATGTTATTGATCCCATTCACTAGAGAAATTTTCCTTATTATCAGCAGAAATTTAGCTGAAAATCTGATCTGGCTACCAAAGCAATGGAGAAAAATCATTTTCAGTAATGAACATAATCTGCAAAGGGGAGCCTACTGACCTAAGTAGGTCTTGTGTGAAAACATACAGATCCAAAGCCTCTCTATGACTTGATCTTGGCTAGAAACATTCTTATATAAAAATGAAAATGCTTCTATAGTATGTACCAGGTACCAGGCTCCTGGAATCTTTTACTTTGAAAGTCTCTTTAATATTACTGGACTGGTAATGAAGGGGATTACTAGGAAAAGGCCACTGACCACCAGGCAGGACCACTCTGTGCCTCTCCAACCCCTACCATTCATAGTTCATCAGACAACAGAAACTTCTTCCCCTTTAGCTGACCAGCTCTTCATGTGAATTTTTCTGTCCATGTGAACCTGGGAACACTGTACAAAGTTTCTTTACCAGCCCCAATTTCTATTTCCCTTTTCAAAGTGGAGATACTGGTGCTCACTCTACAAGCTCATAGGCAGGCATGAGCCTGACCACCCCCCACTGCTGGAAATGGGCAAATTCATTGTGTCCTTACTTCTTCCTTCCCAAATAGCCAGGCAGTTGTCATTAAACATTACATATACTGAAAACACTTAACAGATCACCATCTCCACTTGCCCATGTCATCTTAAAACACATATTTCAGAAATTCAGCTCCCTGGCTTATACAATGCACACTGTCAGAAATAACACAAGATGCACAGGGACCTACTTTATCTCAGAACAGCCAAAGGTAACTCTTATTGTTTAAAAGATTCAAGTGTAACCTTAGCTGGTTTGGCACAGTGGCTACAGCACTGGCCTGTGGACAGAAGGGTCACGGGTTCGATTCTGGTCAAGGGTACATGCCCAGGCTGTGGACTTGATCCCCAGTGTGGGGCATGCAGGAGGTAGCCAATCAATGAGTCTCTCTAATCATTAATATTTCTCTCTCTCTCCTCTCTTCCTTTCTGAAATCAATAAAAATATAAATTTTTAAAAAGGATTCAAGTGTAATAAATACTTACTTTCATGGGAAAAAACACCATACAGACATTGTAACTGTAGGAATATTATAATTACAGATGCAGATTACAAAAAAGAATCCTATACAATAGAAAACAAACCATTCTCAGCTGAATATTCCTAGTTATATTAAAGAGTGTCTGTAACCCTTAAAACCAGGGACAGGTGGGCATAAGGGAAGGAAAAAAGAAGTGTGTAAGTATTGTGCACGGGTACAGCCTTGTACCACAGAATGAGGTCACCACAGGACGTGCTCCAGAACACCTTGTCTAATCAGCGGCTCACACTTCCATCGAGGTAGAAAGTGCTGAGTGAACAGGTGGGGGAAAGAAAGAGAAATGATTGTAAGTTTTTAAATTACATTTTACATCATTAAAAAGTGGCAACTTTTTTTATACAGTACTCAAATTCCAACAGTTATGTAATTAAAAGTTAAACTTATAGCATAGCTGCTGTTTTCATCTACTGAAACTGATGGTATACAGAATTGTACTGAATTCTTATTTTATAAGCAAATTCACAGCTTGTTTAAGTTAAATTTAAAGACTTCTCAATTCTAGTTGGTACTTTCCTTAGGGTTTGCATTTTGAATTCATCCACAGAAAACCCAGGTAGGTTGAGATTTTTAGGCACCAGATGAGAAGTTGTACAATTCATTAGGAAGACCAATGGAAACGTCTCCATCAAACCTTTTTTAGGATTTGAGTCTGAACATTTATTCTAATAACAAGTGACAACTTTTCCCTTTGTTCTTTTCAAAGATTAGAAGAATTGTAACCTATGAAGTAGGTGCTGTTCACATTGTTGTGAAGATACCAGTGCACAGCTAATGCTCATCCTCCATGTCCTGAGAGGGTATCAATTCTCATTCTGAAGTGGAAAGGACTCTTCTTGTCTGATTCCCTCTCAACACACAGGGGGTTAAAACAGAAGTAAACATTTCTTAAACTTTGGAGTGAGGAGGAACAGGAAGCAAGCTCATGTGAGCAAAGAAATCTCAAAGAAAGACATCAGTAAAAATAAAAAACTAGTACATTAGAAAGTACAGAGTAAATAGCCTTAGAAAGTAAAGCAATAGGAGGAATTATCAAAACTATTCAAGAAAGCAAAATGCAACTTCAGCAGCACTGTGCCCCTGAAGGTCCCTCTTCACAAACTCAAAGGTCTTATGCAAGACTCATGACCAAATAAATGCCTCCAAACCTGTCATGAAAACACACAGGCCAAGGACTTTTACCTAACATGTTAACTGAATTATTAAGGTCTTTAGAATGAAAAATATAAAAAAGGGGGCCTATCACCCCACTACCCCAAAAGAAAAAAAAGGGGGGGAATATTGAGTTATTCCAATTTCTTTTAAAAAGTGGGGGTTTCTGATTTCTAGACAAACATAAATGTCTGCTATATTGATAAGCATAAATGGATGTATGGTAAGAAAATACCCATTAATATTTTATATAATATGGACAGATTCCATAGAAAATGATTTTAGATGTGGTCAGACATTTTTAGAAGCCTCTTAATACAACTACAGTAGATTATGTTTTTAAATTTTGTTCCCATTTTTATAATGAAGGGTGGGGCGATACTAAGAAACTACGTTACAAGCATCACCACGGGGAAGGGTTCTGCATGATCCACACAGAAAACAACTAACACAGAAGTAGGATGAGGGGCTAGGTGGGTTTCCACCTGCCCAGGTATTACTCCCTGACACTGAGTGATCTCCACTATATGGGCACACTGGTGGGATGATCAGCTATGAGCTTGAGAAAAAAATTCAACCACAGGACAGTGTTCAGTGAAAAGTGACATTTTCTCATCTATTTTGCTTTTATGAGGATAAGCTTTATTCTTGTGAACCAGAGCTTCATACTAGGTTCTCCAGAAATATAGATTTTTATGAAAGCATTAATTTATCAGTATTAATATTAATCTATTAGTATTATTCAATTCATTAGTATCCTACTTCCAAGAGGACAATGGGAGGGAAATTTTGCCTTAACAAAGAGCGATTTTAATGTACTCTGAAAATCTGTATTTAAAATATTCAATCTTTGTTTTAAGAAACTACTCAAAACTCTAAGGTTATTCGTAAAATAAGAGATTTCCTCTCTTAAGGAAATTAGTCCAAGAACCACAAAATCTTTTGCTCCAGGCATAACCAAAGACATAGGCTCATTAGACTCTAACCAGCTGATAACAAGATGGACGATAAAGTGTTTTCATTAAGTCATTTTTCCTCCTGTATTAATGTGACTAAAAATATTGAAATAGGATAAATTTAGCTAATGTGAAAATCTACTGGGAACTTGAAGATTTCTAAGGAAACAATAAATGTTGAGATTATTTTGTAAGGAAAAATTTGATTGCGGTTAGAACTTCACAGTTTTAGTCTTTCCCTATAAATTTTGTTAATATATTAGTTAGGAAATTTTTATCTAACTCATCATTTGTTTGCTAAAGAATTAGGGTTTATAATGTAAAGTACAAACTGAAAATCAGTGCTTATCGCCTGTTAAAATATAATTCAAAGGAGCTAAATCAAACATTTTCATAGTGCTTAACTAGAATAAAGCTCATTGTGATAATTTCCCTGGAAAAGATCTAGTGCTAAATACAACCAATATTCGCTGAGACCGGTTTGGCTCAGTAGATGGCTTGCAGACTGAGAGGTCCCGGGTTTGGTTCCGGTTGGAAGCGTGTGCCTTGCTTGCGGGCACATCTCCACAGTGGTGCGTGCAGGAGGCGGCTGATCGATGTCTCTCTCTCACTGATGTTTCTGACTTTCTATCTCTCTCCCAATCTCTGTAAAAAATCAATAAAATATATTTAAAAAAAAATACAACCAATATTCTAAGAAATTAACTTTTTCTTTATATATGTAACATTTCCCTCAACCTTTCTTTATATTTATAAAATGTAGTATTACACTAAACATAATGCCTAGAATAAATGACTTTCACAAGGTGATATTTGTTACTGCTTTCAACGTTTCCATCATACAACACTCTTATAAGATTTAAAGTATCTTTAGATAAGAAATACCTGGCTATTTTTTTTTAATAGGACTGAAGTACCATCATCAACTTCAAATTCTCCATAGTCCTTTAGACATCGCACCTGAAAGAAAAAAATGATGTTTTATCTAAATTATTTTTTAATATGAAATGAAAAATTAAGGATTTTCTAAATACTCACAAAGTAAAAGTATTATTCTTTCTGTTGGCTTGTATATTGTCTGTGAACTTGGGTCTAGTACACCTACTGTGGTATGACAGTGGTTTAACTATCCAGTTTTGATGAAGAGGAAGAAGGGCTAAATTTCCAAATGTGTGTTTGTTGTGCTGACAGCAAGGAAACCAAGGGAGCTGCTAAGGGGAGACACATCACTGTGTTCTTTTCCCTCTGCAAATCCTGAACTACCAAGCAGTTGAAACATATGTTTACAAAGAAAAGAGAATGCCGTAGATCAATTCTAACCTGCCTCTTTATGGTTCCCTCCCATGAAATATCAATATCTGAAAATAGACCATAGGTGAGTCTGCAAAACTTGTTTTAAAAAGATTTTTCCAATTTCATTTGACAAACTCTTTCTCAAAAATACTTACAACTATGGAAGAACAGATGCAGACTCATAAGAATCAGGAGAGGTTCTTAGTCAGAAGGTGGGAGGCCTAAGACTGCCTTTTGCTAGATCCTCTACAACTGCAGAGCAGAATGTTCCTGGAGAGAAGGTTACATTCCTAACTATAGTTCCAACTGCTGCCACAGGAAATCAGGGCATTTTTTTCTTCTTCTATAAGAACTTCAGACTGGAGTTTTATTTCCTGAGTACTAAGATTAGTATTAGTAAAGCCAACTCCAGCAATAAGTCTCAGTTATCTACTTTTCCTACGTAATTTCATCATGTCCTGTAATTCCTCTGGAATTCTACCATGACTCCTCCAGGTATTTTACCTTAGATTGAGATAGACTATTCTAGAAAATTACCTAGTACCAATAACACCTTTTTACTTCTCTAAACAGATTATGGAAAATTTCAAACATATTCAAAAGTAAAAACAATAGCCCAGCTGGTGTGACTCAATGATTGAGCATCAATCCATGAACCAGGAAGTTGCTAATTTGATTTCTGGTCAGGGCACATGCCTGAGTTGCAGCTAGATCCCCAGTAGAGGCATCTAGGAGGTAGCTGTTCAATGTTTCTTTTAGATGTTTCTATATCTCTATCCCTTTTCCTTTTACTCTCTTTAAAAATCAATAAAGGAAGGGAATCCAAGATGGCGGCATAGGTAAACACCTACACTGCTGCCTCACACAACAATTTCAAAACTACAACTAAAAGACAGAATGGACATCATCCAGAACCACAGGAAAGCTGGCCGAGTATAAGTTCTACAACTAGAAGGAAAGAGAGGGGCTCACAGAAACCCGAAGGAGCTGCAAAAAGCTGAGGTACGGAGACGCGCGCACTGAAAGAGCGGATGCCCGAGTACCTGGCTGGCTTTCTCTGATGGGAGGGAAACGGAGACTCCTAATGGCATTGAACCCCTTATCCTACGACACTAAACCCCAGATCCAGCCGAAACTCATACGGGGGGAGTTTGGACTGTGAAAAGGGAGAAGTGTACAAAATTTAGGGGAGTCGCAAAAGATAGGAGGTCTGGTCACGGTCGCACACACACATGTGAGGACAGATTGCTGATTGTGCCCCTGGCTTTCGTGACTGGGCAGGGAGACAGACCCTCCCAACTGTGCCACTTCTGAGAGCACTGGGCCCCTGTTTCGGGCGAAACCCTGGGGATCTAGACTCGTGTGGTCCTGGTGCGCAGGGGAGCAGGGGAGCTAGAAAGGCAGCGGTATAGAGGCGCTGTGGGGGCGCGCACACAAGGACCGCTCCAGGGATTACCCAGTCACGTGAGACTTGGGGGCGTGGAGGGTGGGGACGACTGGAAGGCAAGGCGGTCCCTTAAGCCCTGAGACTCCACCCATCCCAAGCTCAACAGAGGCTTCTGCGGTTTTGCAAGTACTGAAGTTTCCCCGACATAGTGAAAACGCCAAGACAAGGGAAGGGATCACAAACAAAAGAAATGGAGGAAAAAAAACGATTGGATATAGAGTTCAAAACCATGCTTATAAGGTTTTGCAAGAATATGCTAGAGAAGATGGATAAGTTTATCAAGTCCCAAGAAGAGCTGCAAAAGGACCAACAAGAGATGCAAAAGAGCCAACTAGAGATGCTAGAGATGATGCATAAATTTAGCGAGTCCCAAGAGGAGATGAAAAAGGACAAACTAGAGACACTAACTGAAATAAAAAATATTATACAGAGTCCTAACAGCAGACTAGAGAAAGGCAAGAATCAAGTCAAAAATTTGAAATATAAAGAAACAGAAAACACTCAACTGGAAAAGCAAGAAGAGAAAAGAATCCAAAAATGTGAATATAATGTAAGAAGACTCTGGGACAGCTTCAAGCGTACCAACATCAGAATTGTGGGGGTGCCAGAGGAAGAGAGAGAGCAAGATACTGAAAACCTATTTAATGAAATAATGACTGAAAACTTCCCACATCTGGTAAAAGAGACTTACAAGTCCAGGAAGCACAGAGAACCCCATATAAAAGGAATCCAAAGAGGACTACACTAAGACACATCATAATTAAAATGTCAAGAGCAAAAGACAAAGAGAGAATATTAAAAGCAGCAAGAGAAAAACAGTTCATTACCTACAAGGGAGCACCCATACGACTATCAGCTGATTTCTCAACAGAAACGATGCAGGCCAGACGGGAGTGGCAAGAAATATTCAACATGATGAATAGCAAGAACCTACAACCAAGAATAATCTATCCAGCAAAGCTAACATTCAGAATTGAAGGGCAGATAAAGAGCTTCACAGATAAGAAAAAGCTAAAGGAATTCATCAACTCCAAACCAGTGTTATATGAAATGCTGAAGGGTACTCTTTTAGAAGAGGAAGAAGAAAAAGGTAAAAGCCAAAAAATTATGAACAAATACATATCTTTCAACAAGTGAGTCTAAAAATTAAGTGAATTAAAAATTTGATCAACAGAATAAACTGGTGAATATAATGGAATCAGGAGCACATAAAGGGAGTGGACTGATAATTCTCGGGGGAAAAGGAGTGAGGGGTGTACAGGAAGAGACTGGACAAAAATCATACACCTATGGATGAGATCAATGGGAGGGAGCTAAGGGCAGAAGGGGGGGGGAGAGCTGGGTGGAGGGGTGCTATGGAGTGGAAAAAAGAGAAACAAATGTAATAATCTGAATAATAAAGATTTAATTAAAAAATAAATAAATAAAAATAAAAATCAATAAAAACTTTTATTAAGTAAAAAGACCAACCTAGAAGGTTTGGCTCAATAAAAAGAGCGTCGGTCTGTGGACTGAAGACTCCTGGGTTCGATTCCCAGTCAGGGGCATGTTCCTGTATTGTGGGCTTGATCCCCAGTAGTGGGTGTGCAGGAGGCAGCAGAAACATGATGTTTCTCTCTTTCTTTCCCTCTCCCTTATTCTCTGAGGTCAATAAAATCATATTAACAATAATAACAAAAATAAAAAGACCAATACTCCAAAATCAATGTTGTAACAATTGGCTTCAACAATTATCAACATCTAGCCAATCTTGTTACCTTATCGACTTCAAAATTTTGAAGCAAATCCTAGACATAAATTCATTTCATCTATAAATACTTTGGTACCTATTTCTACAAAATGAGATTCTTGTTTTAAAATATATTTTATTGATTTTTTACAGAGGAAGGGATAAGGGTAGAAAGTTAGAAACATTAATGAGAGAGAAACATTGACCAGCTGTTTCCTGCACACACCCTACTGGGTATGTGGCCGCAACTAAGGTACATGCCCTTGACTGGAATGGAACCTGGAACCTTTCAGTCTACAGGCCGATGCTCTACCAACTGAGCCAAACCGGTTTCGGCAAAATGAGATTCTTCTTAAAAACTACAATCTTCATACCATTACTGCATCTTATTAAGAATTTTTTTAAAAAAATATATGGAATGCTAATATCCGTATCATTCTGATTTTATTTTTTGATTTAATAAATCTTTATTGCTCAGATTATTACAATTGTTTCTTTTTCCCCACCCCATAGCTCCCTTCCCTCTCTCTGCTCTTACCTCCTCCTTAATGTCCTCATCCATAGGTGTATGATTTTTGTCCAGTCCCTCCCTGCACCCCCATCCCTTTCTCCCTGAGAATTATCAGTCCACTACCTTTCTATGCTCCTGATTCTATTATATTCACGTTTTTCTGTTCATCAGATTTTTAATTCACTTTATTTTTAGATTCACTTGTTGAGATATGTATTTGTTGTTCA
The DNA here is from genome assembly GCA_004026805.1 of Lasiurus borealis. NCBI lineage: Eukaryota > Metazoa > Chordata > Mammalia > Chiroptera > Vespertilionidae > Lasiurus > Lasiurus borealis. The sequence goes on along the minus strand of PVJN01001132.1, from coordinate 30,876 downwards.
TAATTTTTACCTTTACCTTTTTTTTCTTCTTCTTGTCAAAGAGTACCTTTCAGCATTTTATATAATCCTGGTTTGGTGGTGAAGAACTCCTTTAGTTTTTTCTTATCTGTGAAGCTTTTTATCAGCCCTTCAATTCTGAATGATAGCTTTGCTGGGGTAATCTTGGTTGTACGTTCTTGCTATTCATCACATTGAATATTTCTTGCCACTCCCATCAGGCCTGCATAGTTTCTATTGAGAAATCAGCTGAGAATCATATGGGTGCTTCCTTGTAGGTAATTAACTATTTTTCTCTTGCTGCTTTTAATATTTCTCTTTGTCTTTTGCTCTTAGCATTTTAATTATGATGTGTCTTGGAGTGATCCTCTTCGGATTCTTTTTGTTTGGAGTTCTGTGTGCTTCCTGGACTTGTAAGTCTACTTCTTTCACCAGGTGGGGGAAGTTTTCAATCATTATTTCTTCAAATAGGTTTTCAGTATCTTGCTCTCTCTCTTCTTCTGGCACCCCCATAACTCTGATGTTGGTATGCTTGAAGTTGTCCCAGAGGCTCCTTACACTATCTTCATATTTTTGGATTGTATTTTCTTTTCTAGTTGAGTGTTTTCTGCTTCTTTGTATTTCAAATCTTTGACTTGATTTTTGCGTTCCTCTAGTCTGCTGTTAGATCTCTTTATATTTTTTATTTCAGTCAGTGTATGTTTAATTTCTAGTTGGTCCTTTTTCATATCCTCTTGCGTCTTGCTAAATTTATCCATCTTTTCTAGGAATTCTTGAAAAACCTATGACCATGATTTTGAACTCCGTATCCAGTCATTTGTTTTCCTCCATTTCTTTCGTTTGTGATCTGTTCATTTTCGCTGCTTCCCTGAGTTGGTATAACTTAGTGTGCTAGGTGTACTATATGGCCCAGTAGCTCTGCCTCCCCAGTTACCTGAGGTGGACTCTCTTGGTGCACCCCTTTATGGATTGTGTATATAGTTTTATTGTAATTAAGCCTTGATGGTTGTTGGTATCACTCGGGGAAACTGATCTCCAGGCCAATTGGTTGTGATGATTAGCTGTGTCTATGCCAGTAGAACTTGTGTGTTGGAGTCTGCCTTATGATACAAGACTTGCAAGATTGCAACAGCCTCTGTGTTCACCTTGGATGAGGTGGAGTCTCAGGACTGAGCAGACAGCCTTGGCTTCCCGTCAGCCCTGCCCTATGAAGTGTCCCTCGGTAATCGCTGCAGCCCTGAGTACTCACGCTCTTGTGCGCCTCCAGGCCTCTACCTTTCGTGGCTACCCTGAGTTTCCGTGCACTCCTCCCTTTTCACGACAGTCCAGTTTTCCCCCAATATGAGTCTCACCCAGAAGTGAGGTTCAGTGCAGTTGTATATGGGGTTCAATGCAGTTGGGAGTTTCTGTTTCCCTCCCACAAGCCAGTCAGGCACTCCGCCATCTATCTTCTCAATGTGCATCTCTGTATCTCAGCTTTTTGCAGCTCCTCTAAGTCTCTGTGAGCCCCTCTCTTCCCATCTAGTTGTAGAATTTCTACTCAGCCAATTTTCCTGTGGTTCTAGATAATGTCCATTGTTTTTTAGTTGTAGTTTTGAAATTGTTGTGCAAGGCAGCAGTTTAGGTGTTCACCTATGCCACCATTTGGTTTCTCCTGTCGTTCCAATTTTAGATATGTGCTGCTGAAGTGAGCACTTACTAAGAATTTTTAAATCATGAAATATCCAGTCATTATCCAAATATCCCCATTTATCTCATAAGTTTTTTTAAAGTTGCCATGTTCAAATAAGAGTTCAACAAAAACTGCAAACTACATGTTACTGAAGTTTCTCTTTTACTCTATGGAGTTCCTTCCTCCTTTCCGTCTTCTTCTTCACAATTTGTTAAAGAAACTGAGTAATTTTATAGCTTCCCATAAACAAGGTTTTGCTGTGGTTTCCTGTGGGTCATTTAACATGTTCCCTTACCTACCGTGATTTCCTATAAAATTAGTTCTAGAGGCTGGATCATATCAGGGCTGGTTTTCTGGCAAATGGTATCATATATGTCCTTTTTTTTGCAAGACCTCATGAAGCACAAAATGTCTGACTATCCCTTTCTGTATTTTTAAAAATATATTTTATTAATATGTTTTTATTAATTTCAAAGAGAGGAAAACAGGAGGAGAGATAGAAACATCAAGGATGAGAGAGAATTATCCATTAGCAGCCGCCTCCTCCACACCCCTCATTGTGGATTGAGTTCACAACCCTAGAATGTGCCCTGACCGGAAACTAAACCCTGACCTGGTTCAACCACTGATCCACACCACAAGGCTGACTATCCCTTGAGATGTGTGGACCTCAAGAAGAAAGATTCAGCCAAAACCAGTTTGGCTCAGTGGATAGAGCGTTGGCCTGCAGACTGAAAGCTCCCAGGTTCGATTCCGGTCAAGGGCATGTACCTTGGTTGCGGGCACATCTCAGTAGGGGGCACGCAGGGGGCAGCTGACCAATGTCTCTCTCATCGATGTTTCTAACTTTCTATCCCTCTCCCTTCTCTCTGTAAAAAATCAATAAAATATATTAAAAAAAAAGAAAGATTCATTTGATGACCTTGAAAGGAATTTATGTGCTGAGATGGTCTCCCCATGATCAAGGGAGGCCCTAAATTTTCTAATATCAGGTGGGCAAAAGGTTTTCAGTTGTTCATGTGGAAAATAATATAACCCTAATATAATAGAGAGATAATAATGCAAATTGACTGTCACACCCTTATAAGATGGCTGCCTACAACCAGGCCAGCAGGGGGGTTAGTGAGGGATGATCAAATGACTGCGCAGCAGGCTACATGGGGCGACCAGACTGGCAGGGGCAGGTTGTGAGGGGTGACGAGGCCAGTGTGGGGGGGCAGTTAGGGAGTGACCAGGCTGGCAGAAGGGGGTAGCTGGGGCAACCAGGCAAGCTGTGGGGGACAGCTGGGGGTTATTAGGCTCGCAGGGGGGGCAGTGAGGGCAACTAGACCAGCGGGGGTGGAGGCAGTTGGGGATGACCAGGCTGGTGGTAGGGAGGGCAGTTAGGGGTGACCAGGCTGGCATGCAGAAGCAATAAAGGGCTATCAGGCCGGCAGTGCAGGGCAGTTAGGGGCGACCAGGCAGGCAGGCAGGTAGGTGAGCAATTAGGAGCCAGCAGTCCTAACTCCTGGGGATTGAGCCTAAACCAGCACTCAGACATCCCTGGAAGGGTCCCAGATTGGAGAGGGTGCAGGCTGGGCTGAGGGACCACCCCTCCCCCCACACACAAATTTTGTTAATACAAAATACTAACTGTTTCACATACTTACAATTGTAAACCCTCTTTTTGCCCACCTCTGTAATAAGAGCCTAATGGCCATTTGCTGACAGGGACTTCTTCTCACATACTCTGTATACCAGGAAGAGCCTCAGTCTGAAATCTCTGCTTTATGCACTATACCACACTAGTTTACACCATTTTAAGGGATGCCCTAGTTTCATCTTTTAAGGATTCAACTGAAAGCTGCCTTATCCAATTGGAACTATGCAAATTATACCCTTACTGGCATATATACAACCAACCAGAATTGCATGATTTGGACCAATCAGATTGTACAATTTGAAACCTAATTTCATGAAATGGAACAAAATGGAGCCTACAGGCAAGATGACTATACACTGAGTGGCCAGATTATTATGATCTCTGAACACATAATAATCTGGCCACTCAGTGTACACTGACCACAGAGTTAGGATTTTAAAATAATGTTTTTCCATGTATAAGAACTGCATAGTTAGAAAGAAGCAGAGGACTTATTAGCCGGAAACTGGGGGCCACTATCTCCTGGTCCCTTGACTAATCAAGATTTGCAAGCTTTCCCTTATACATAAGTACACTGAGTGGCCAGATTATTATGTGGCCAGATTATTATGATCTCTGAACACATAATAATCTGGCCACTCAGTGTATAAATGTTTACATGGTTCCAAAGTCAAAACTATTAAAACAGGCCTATTCAGAATATTTTAGTTTTTCTATCCTAGCCTCATCATTCACCTATAGGTAACATTTTTGGCTTTAGTTTATTTTTTCCTTTCCTTTTTAAAATAAATTAATATATATTCACATACCCCTTAGACAAAAGGCAGCACAATCTATGCATTAAATAAAAATCATTTTTTAAGTATACTTACTTCAATATATAAACTTTTGGGAGGTTTCATATCCTGTGTAATATCTAAACCTTCATCTCCTCCCAATGACCTCATATAAGTAGCAAGAGACTTTTTATAATGATTGAACCATTCCACCTGCAAACATAAAGATGTATTTGACAAAGTTTTAAGAAAATAAACTTACAGAAATTGTATACTCATCTTTTAAAATTAAAATATCAATGGAATATTTCACAGAGCTAGAACAAATACTCCAAAAACTTATACGGAATTTTAAAAGACCCCAAATAGCTGCAGCAAAGTTGGAGGAATCGCACTATCAGATTTCAAGTTATATTATAAAGCCACTGTAATCAAAACAGCCTGGTAACAGGCATATAGACCAATGGAACAGAACAGAGAACCTAGAAATCAACCCAAGCCATTATGCTCAATTAATACATATATATATTTATGCTCAATTAATATTTGGCAAAAGAGGCAAGAGCATACAATGGAATCAAGACAGTCTCTTCAATAAATGGTGTTGGGAAAATTGGACAGATACATGCAAAAAGAAAAAAAAGAAACTAGACCACCAATTGACACCATACACAAGAATAAACTCAAAATGGGTAAGACTTAAATGTAAGTTGTGAAACCATAAAAATCCTAGAAGAAACCATAGAGAGCAAAATCTCAGACATCTCTCGTAGCAATATGTTTACAGATATATCTTCTAAGGCAAAGGAAACTAAAGAGAAAATAGACAAATGGGACTATAGCAAAAGAAAACGCTTCTTCACAGCCAAAGAAACCAACTAAATGAAAAGAGAGCTCATTGTATGGAAGAACATATTTGACAATGACATATCTGATAAAGGGTTAATATCCCAAATATAAGGAACTCATACAACTTAACAAAAGGAAGACAAATAATACAATTAAAAAATGGGCAAAAGACTTAAATAGACAGTTCTCCAAAGAGGACATTAACAGATGGCCAAGAGACATATGAAAAAATGCTCAATCACTGATCATCAGAGATTCAAATTAAAATGACAATGAGGTATCACTTCACACCTGCCAGAATAGCTACCATCAACAAATCAACAAATGACAAGTGCTGCAAGGATGTGGAAAAAAGGAAACCCTAGTACAGAGGTCTGCAAACTCATTAGTCAACAGAGCCAAATAACAGTACCACAACTGAAATTTCTTTTGAGAGCCAAATTTTTAAAAATTAAACTTCTTCTAACAACACTTCTTCAAAATAGACTTGCTTAGGCCGTGGTGTTTTGTGGAAGAGCCATACTCAAGGGGCCAAAGAGCCACCTGCGGCTCGGCCTTAGTACACTGCTGATGGGAATGCAGACTGATGCACCATTATGGAACACAGTATGGAGTTTCCTCAAAAAATTAAGTATGGAATTGCCATTTGACCCAGTGATCCCACTTCTAGTAATATATCCTAAGACCTGAAGTACCAATCAGAAAGAATGTATGCACCCCTATGTTCACAGCAATACAATTTATAGTAAGATCTGGAAAGAGCCCAAGTGCCCATCAGATGAGTGGATAAAAAAGTTGTGGTGCATTTATTCCATGGAATACTATGCAGCAATAAAAAAGAATTTATCCTTTGAGACAGCATGGAGGGACCTGGAGAGTAACATGCTAAGTGAATTAGGTCAGTCAGAAAAAGACAAGTATCACATGATCTCACTCATATGTGGAATCTAAGTAACAAAATGAACTGATGAGTGGAGTGGATCCAGAGACATGGAAGCATGGAACAGAGTGCAGAATCTCAGAGCGAAGTTGGCGAAGGGTGGGTGGGTGGGAGGTAATCAACCAAAGACCTTGTATGAATATTTGCAGAACCCACAGACACAGACAATAGGGTGCTGAAGGCCTAGGGTGGGGGAATGGGGTAAGCTGAAAGTGGTCAATGGGGGAAAAAAATGAGACATATGTAATACTTTCAACAATAAAGAATTATAATGAATGAATGAATGAACAAACAAATAAATAAATAAAATACAAATAAATAAGCCTAGCTGATGAGGCTGTGGTTGAGCATCCTCCTATGAACCAAGAAGTCACCATTTGATTCCTAGTTAGGGAATTTGCCCAGGTTTAGAGTTTAATCCCCAGTAGGGGGAGTGTAGGAAGTAGCCGATCAATGATTCTCTCATCATTGATGTTTCTATCTGTCTCTCCCTCTTCCTTCCTCTCTGAAATCAACCAATCAATATATTTATATATTAAAAATAAAAAGAAATAAATAAATTTCCAGCATCCTTACGGATTGGACTAATATTAAATTAATTTATAGATAAACTTTGGTTATCTGAAATCTTTGGTTATCTAGACACTTTCTAAAAGATTAAAAGTCTAAAGGGAGAAATTACAAAGGCAATGCAAAGTAAGCAACACATATTTGGCCTTTGTAAGGCTCTAATTATTATGATAAATGTGATGTAGTACATTCATAGTTTTATATAAATTAATGAGTTATATCTAAATGCTTAAGTTTAAGCTTTAAAATTTTCATTTTGTTTATATGCATCTGTGTATGTTTAAACATACATATAAAGTTATACTGGAATTATGAGACTGAGAACCTTATGAATAATAAACAGAAAAAACTAGCAATTCAGAGAGAAATGGCCTTTGCCTATTCAGTCTACTTTTTTTTTTTTAATATATTTTGTTGATTTTTACAGAGAGGAAAGAAGAGGGATAGAAAGTCAGAAACATCGATGAGAGAGAGAGACATCGATCAGCCGCCTCCTGCACGCCCCACACTGGAGATGTGCCCACAACCAAGATAGATGCCCCCGAGCGGAATCGAACCTGGGACCTTTCAGTCTGCAGGCCGACGCTCTATCCACTGAGCCAAACCAGTCTCAGCACAGTCTACTTTTTAAAAAAAGAAAAAATCCTATCTTCTTATTTGGTGGCTTTTACGGAAAACAGAACATTCTTATCTCATAGAGAAGCTCCCAAATCTCTGCAATTTTGTGCTGATTTTTTTATTCTTACTAAAATATTTTACTTCTGAAAAAGTTGAAATTCCCACTGTTATTGCTATGATTAAATGTTATTTCTGATTATTTGTACAACTAAAATAATCATTTTTTTCTTTAGACATGAATAACATGTTTATATACTAATATTATAAAATGTCTTTTATACTTATTTTTATATTGATTTCCCCAAATTTAGACTACATATTACATAATAAAAATGTTAAAATATTAAAACAAAAAACACACAAAAAGATAAGCACTAGTAAATATATTATAGAACAATGCCAGAACCTCAGCATTTTCCAAATTCATAATTGAATAACAGTGCTAACTTACTTCTTCAGCAGACATGTGAAATCGCAAAATATTTGGCAGAACACTGCCATATTCCCACCTGAGTGCTCTAATCCGAAGCAATCGGTCATACCTAGGAGATTAAGAAGGTATTAGATGTTTAACAAAAGGGATATCAGAATCTGTTTTGATCAGGAAAGATCAAGAATTACATTAATCTAAATGTACTATGTGGACTTTATTTGGCTCCAGAGATAAACTGTGAGAAGTCATCTTGGGGACAAGGCAGAAAATATGAATGTTGATTAGATAGAAGTCTTACTGATTAGGGATGCATACTAAGTATTTAGTGGTAAAAATGTCATGATGCTCTATAATAGTGTAGCATAAATAAATAAAACAACATAAAACATTTATGGCAGCCCAGCCGGTACAGCTCAGTGGTTGAGCGTTAACCTATGAACCAGGTCACAGTTCGATTCCTGGTCAGGGCACATGCCTGAGTTGTTGGCTTGATCTCCAGTGTGGGGTGTGCAGAAGGCAGCTGATCAATGATTCTCTCTCATCACTGATGTTTCTGTCTCTCTCCCCCTCTACCTTCCTCTCTGAAATCAATAAAAATATTAAACAAAACAAAAAACATTTATGGCAAAATGTTAAAAAATTGTTATACATTATTTTCCTTAGTATTATGAATATTATAATTCACAATATAATATTTATTTTCACAATAAAAATTTTAAAATGGAAAAAAGAATTTCGAATATTCATAAAGAAAGAGACAAATCTAAGAATTTCTGTTTTCCATTTGAAATGGTTAAAAGGAAATCACATGGAAAATGCTCCATTATTCCCTAACACCCTAAACAAAATCTGAGAGGCTTACAAGTATGCTATAGTGCAGCGTCGATTTCTTAGCAAAGAACAGTGTCGAAATTTGATGGTTGGTATCAAATCACTTCGTCCACCTGACTTCGCTTCATTCCTAGTAATATTTGAATAGGAAAAGAACAATTATGTCTATTTCAGTATAAATAAAAATAAAATTTTTAAAGTCAACTAACTGACTTATATGTTTATTTTTCATTTTTTCTAATTATTTATTGTTCAAAGTTTTACCTATGTCTTCTTTTTCCCCCATTGACCTCTCCCCACCTGCTCCTGCCCACCAGCACATCCCCCCCACACTCTTTTTTTTTTTTTAATATATTTTATTGATTTTTTTTTTTTTTTTACAGAGAGGAAGGGAGAGGGATAGAAAGTCAGAAACATCGATGAGAGAGAGACATCGATCAGCCGCCTCCTGCACACCCCCTACTGGAGTTGTGCCCACAAGCAAGGTACATGCCCCTGACCGGAATCGAACCTGGGACCTTTCAGTCCGCAGGCTGACACTCTATCCACTGAGCCAAACCAGTCTCGGCATCCCCCCACACTCTTATTGTCCATTGGTCATACAAGTCTTCTGGTGGACCTTTTATCCCACCATCCCCTCATCTTCCCTCTGAGATTTGACGGTCTGTTCGATGCTTCTATGTCTCTGGATCTATTTTTGTTCATCAGTTTATGTTGTTCATTATATTCTACAAATGAGCGAGATTATGTGATATTCATCTTTCTCTAACTGGCTTATTTCGATTAGCATAATGCTCTCCAGGTCTATCCATGCTGTTGCAAATGGTGAAAGTTCTTTCTTTTTTACAGCAGCATACCGTTTCCCCGAAAGTAAGACATCCCCCGAAAATAAGACCTACTTAATTTTGCCTCTCACTGTAATATAAGGCATCCCCACGAAAATAAGACTTCCCCGATAATAAGGACTCCCCCGAACATAAGGCCTCCCTGGAATATAAGACCCCGGAAGCTACCATTAGGCATCTATGACTCTTAAAGAGACCTCACACTGCCTGAACAGCTCTGGCTGCGATGTGGCTAATCAGTGAGCTGGTTTGTGATAACAACTACTACTGTACTGTATACAAGTAATAAATTTCCTTTTTTTTGTTCAACAATAAATGTGTATGTATTCTTCTTCATGGAAAAATAAGACATCCCCTGAAAATAAGACCTAGCGCATCTTTGGGAGCAAAAATTAATATAAAACACTGTCTTATTTTCAGGGAAACAGGGTGGTATTCCATTGTGTAGATATGCCATAGTCTTTTAATCCACTCATCTACTGATGGGCATTTAGGCTGTTTCCAAATCTTAGCTATTATAAATTGTGCTGCTATGAACATAGGGGTGTGTTTGTGTGTGTGTGTGTTTTATTAGCAGTTAACCTGAGCAGTAACCTGTCTCTACACACACCTGTTTGTGTGTGTGTTTTATTAGCAGTTAACCTGAGCAGTAACCTGTCTCTATTTCAGAGCTTTTATTAATATGTTAAAAGATAAAAAATGCCTAAGCCAAATAATTTGCCTAAGATCAGGATATAAGCATTTCATTTAACCATTTAATACTTTGCACTTCTGTTCACTGATTCATCTCCATTATTTCCAAAAGACAAACACTGGAATTCCTTTAAGATAAAGAGACAAAGCTAATGTCATGGTTTATAACATTATGGTCCTATATTATTTTTTAATATGTAGTACTGCCCATTATAATTAAGTGAATGAAAATGGGAGTCAGCATGGTCCTTCACTCATCCAACAAATATTTGTTAATCTTCAACAATGTGCATGTGCTGCACTTCAACGTGCTTCACAAAGAAAGAAAATTTTGTTTCTACCCTATGTACATCTCCTTAGATATTGAACAAGTATGACATTTTAAAGTCAAATTGTTTACAGGTATAGAATTTCATTATTATAAAATGAGGAGTTATAAAGATGGATGGTGATGGTTGCACAACATTCTCAATGTACTTAACACTAATTAACTGTACATTTAAAAATGGTTAATATGGCAAATTTTGTTGTTTATTTTAAAAATTAGAAAAATAAAAACAAAGCAAGACCAGATGTACAGAAAGAATAAGAATCAACTTTAGAGTTTTAAAAGGAACCAGATAAATATAAAAAACAACTCCTTCATGCAGTGTATGCTGCAGGCCCTGCAAAGAGCCAAAATATATGTCCCACCCAATCATGTCTTCTAGATCTGTTCTACACACTTCTAAGTCAGATTTATTCGCCATATTGTTTACAGTATGCTCTGGATTACAAAGAAATAGTACAAATAAAATACATCTAACTTAACATCAGGATACTTTATTAAGTACAGAATTTGCTAAAAATCTTACACTCATATGAATAATTTAAAATAGATTTCTCGTGACAAATAAGTTTAACCAGAAACTGGTAATAGTGATTGTCCCTTCAAAAAAAAACAAAGAGGATAAGGAATAAAATTTTGGGATTATGAATTTGCAAATGGTACAAATATAGTAGATCATTGGGTTGTGTTGGGGATCCGTTTCTACAGCCCAATGTAACACAATTTTTGCTGTAAATCAGAGCCCACCTACATAAGCACCTGCGTCACTCACATAGAGCACAGCAGTAATGAAGTGAAACAGTAAAAAAAATTTAAAAAACAATTCCTGACCTTTACTTGTGGTAAATAAATAATGAAAAACATAAAGCATATACATATATACATACGTCGAAATGACGAAACTTTTTTTTTTTTTTAATAAATAAATGGAAGATGGTGACGTGACCATGAAACGACGTACGCAGAGCCCGACATAACCTGAGAACTGCCTGTACAGGAAAATCATTCCCTTACTGAACTAAGGTCTATTAGGCCACATCCAAAACATATTTTTAACCTGTTCACTTTTTAGCTACTCCAAGTCTCTCTCCTGTCACCTAGATAGCTTGCCTCCCTCTCCTCTCAGCTTCTCCTTCCACTGTCCACCTAGCAGTCAGTGTGATGTTTCATAGCACAAACATGCTGCCACCTGCCCCACATATTTAAAAATCTTAACTGGTGTCATGCTTTGCTTGCCTATAAGCTTAAGCCACATTGGCCTTCTTTGGCAGTTTCCTGAGCATCCACCCTCTTTCATGACTCTGGGACTTTGCATATGCTGTTCCTCTACTTGGAATGCTCTCTGCCACAATTACTACCTAGCTAAAAATCTGCTTCCCCTTTTGGCCTCAGCTAAAATGTCTCTTCTTTGGGAAGAAATTCCCAGATTCCTTGATCGGGTTATATCTTCACTTCATTATTCTCTCTCCTAGCATTCTGTTGTGTTCGTTCATAGCATGTATGCTAATTTGGTCTATCTGTCTTCTGCATTAGACTGTGAGGGCCATAGTGACAGAAATCTTGACTACTGTTTTTACAATTGAAATACCAGAGCCATTTATCAGCATATAATTGTTCAATACATATTTGTTGAGTGAATGAATGAATATCTCAGGAACTTCCCTTTAGGACTTTAGATTTACTGCAAATCTGTTGTGGGTTAGTCCCACATTCTATAAAGATTTTTCTGTATCCATCCTTATACACTGTAGCTGAAAGTGTTCCTGTTGTTCTGTAAACTCCACCATGCTACTCATTTGAATATTCAAGTAACTAATAAAACATTGTACTTAACAAGGCCAAAAATTAAAACTCAGGTCACATATAACTTCTCTCTAGGTTGAGATCTGAATACCTCACTTCTGATCTAGAATTTGGTGTCTTTAAGACACTTTTGTGTCTTACTCTTCACCAAATCACAGGAACCTCTGAAGTTTGTTATACAGCCCAAATGCTTAACTTTAACTAGTCTATAAATCTAGCCTTCTCACATCCAATCTGTAGCCTTTTGTAGCTCTAGTTCTCAATGACCTTCACGCAAGCTACTGGAATCACTACTGTGCCTGCTAAGTTTACAAAATACCCATTCTCTCATTCTACAAATGAAAGCAAGCAGTGGAAACCATACATTTCAGCTTGTTAGAGTTTTGATTTGCTCAAGTCTCAACTCTTTTTTGGTTTACCCTAATAACTTCCAAGTCACCAATCAAGTAACAAATATTTATCAAGCATGTATCATATGCCAAGCCCTACTTGAACCCCTGTAGAGATAGCCATGATCAACACAAATCCCTTTAATAGTGTATACCTAGACTGCATTATCAGACTCAGAATTTAAAAAAAAAAAAGTCACATCTAAAAACTGATGTAAAATTATCTTTCAACATCACATTTCTTAAATTGTTTTAAAATATGAATTTTATCAAAACTTACACATCAGACTGGTTTTGTTCATATAAAGCTTTCATCTCCTCCAGAACTTGCCTGAGACCATCCTCCTGTAATATATAAAATGATACTGATCCATATTCATTATTTCTCCCATCAAGTCTGCAACAATATTCTATCTATACTATCTTTATATTTGACTTACATATCTTATCAAAAAGCAAGTCCTTTCACACCTACTATGATGGCTATAATAAGTGTTGGTGAGGATGGGGAGAAATTAGAACACTTGTACATTGCAGGTAGGAATGTAAAATGGTACACAGCACTGGAAAAAAATCTAATGGTTCCTCAAAAAAGATAAACATATTATCACATTAGCCAGCAATTTCACTCCTAGGCATATACTCAAGAGAATTAAAAACATAATCTTACAAAAACATGTACACAAATGTTTAAAACAGTATTATTCATTATAGCCAAAAAGTGGAGTATATTCTCTGAACTAATAAACCAAATATGGTATTATCCATTTGATGGAATATTATTTGGCCAAAAAAAGCAATGCAGTTAGTCCATGGACACAGAGAACAGTATGATGATGACCAGAGAGAGATGGGGCAGGGTTGGAGGTAGATAACAAGCCAGACACAAAGGATAAATATTGTATGAGTCCACTTATTTAAAATATCTAGAATAGAGACAGAAAGTACATTAGAAGTTACCAGGGACTGGGGGAGATGGGAATGGGAAGTTACTGCTTAATGGTCACAGAGTTTCTGTTTGGGGTGATTAAATTTTTGAATACAGGGGTGATAGCTGTACAACAATGTGAATGTAATTGGTATTAGTGAAGTATATACTTAGAAAGATTTAAATAATCTTATGGTTTTTTTTTTTTTACTACAATAAAAAAACAAAACAGGAAAACAATGAAAAAAGTTACTGACTATAGAACCAGTACACCGGTTAAGGATAACCTTAAACTATACTCAGCAAAAGAAGTCAGACATAAAGGAGTAGATACTATATGATCCCAACTGGCCCTTTACAGATAAAGTTTTCAACTCCTGGCACACTGAATTCAGAAATATGCAAATAAGGCAAATACCCTGTATTCATGGAAAAGTAAATCCAAGTTGCCTCAGACTATATGTGGGAAGTAGCAAGTAGTTACAAAAGGTAAAATGAACCCTTGGGGTGACAAAAATCTCGATTTGGAGTACTGCTTAAAAGGATGTACATATTTGTCAAAAGTCATAAACCTGTTAAAATGTGTATTTTAATATATATATATATATATATACATATATATATATATATATATATATATATATAAATTATACCTCAATAAAACGGATGGCAAAAAATAAATCAATAGTCCTATAGAATAAGGCATAACAAAAGTATGTAAATAATTTACTACTTATTGAAAAATGGTCTAAAAGGTTACTACCAAAGAATAGTGTTTTGGTTTGTACTGAAAGAATATAAAGGCCCAAAGGAGCTTTTCTATTATCTACCTTGGGGCAAATTTTTTAAAAACTTAAAAAAATATTACATATAGGTCTATCAACAATCCAAAAATAACTGGTCCGTCTACAAGGTGTCCTCCCCAAAATGTATAAACATTATAAAGACAGTATATTAAAATACATTTCATTTTTAAAATGTAATAGAATCTAAAGCTATCAGCCTTCATAAAGTGTGTATACATTTTTTATGATATCCCATTCTACTTTTAGGGCCAAAATATATGCATTAGCAAAAATGCTTTGGCACTACCGGTACAACTACAAATCAACTACTTAAGCCTGCTCGAATACAGGAAAAGATGTAATTCTTGATGAAAAATGTAAGACTTCTACCTTCTCTTTCCTTGGCTGGTTAAGGAGATCATGAAAAAGTCTGATATATTAGAATTCAGCTAAATATACTTTTTATCAGCAAATATTATTTTAAGGAATAGTTGAGACTCTTATACAATTAATACATCTATAGGTATACAAAATACCAGTGTAAAATAATTTTGTAAAAATACCAAGTTTTCACCCTAGCCAGTTTGGCTCAGTGGATAGAGCGTTGGTCTGCAGACTGAAGGGTTCCAGGGTTCGATTCTGAACAAGGGCATGTACTATGTGGTTATAAGCTCCTCCCTGGCCCGGGGCCCTGGTTGGGGTGTGTGCAGGAGGCAACCAATCAATATGTTTCTCTTGCATTGATGTTTCTCTTTCCCTCTCTCTTCCACGCTCTCTAAAAATCAATGGAAAAATATCTTCAGGTAAGGATTAAAAAATAGTAATAAAAAAACACAAAAACATAAGCTTTCAGACTTAGATTTATAGTGGGAATTGAATCCATTTTGTGCCCTCACCTCAGGCTATTAGCCCCTGATCACCCAAGATAATTTCCCTAAAAATCAAACTATATAGAAAGTGGGTAATCACCCCTGGCCTGTGTGGCTCAGTTGGTTGGGGCCTTGTCCCCTACAACCAAAAGGTGACAGGTTTGATTCCCCCTGAGGATACATGCCCCATTGGGCTTAATCTCCAGTAGGTGGTGTGCAGGAGGCAGCCAATCTTTGTTTCTCCCTCAGATCAATGTTTCTCTCTTCCTGTCTCTCTAAAACCAACAAAACACAAATACACATTTTTAAAAAGTGGGTAATTATTTCAATTTGCTAATAAACACAGCACCTGACCATGAGAAATACTGGAATGAACAAGAGAGTCTCAGCTCTTAACTTACTATCATTTCACTCAAAAGAATAATCGATTCTTGAAAGTCATGGGCCTACTGGCCCTCAGATCAATTCTCAGCCTGCCTCTGCTCAGCTGTGTCAGTGACCAGCTTCCAAGGCTGAGTATTCCAGTCTGTTGAGTCACCTGAAAAAAGATGGGTTTGTTGGTGGAATCCAACAGAAGGTGCAAAAAGCTCTCCACCAAACTAAGATATGGAAGAGGGATTTCACAGCCTCTAAGTCCCTCTTCCCCAAAGTAGTAAAGCAACACTTAGAAGCTGTGATATCCCTCTTCTATATCTTAGTTTATTTGACACTCTGTATTCCACCCTCTCTACTGAACTTCCCACTATTGTCTTCTAACATTTAAAGGTCAATGTCCTGAAGTCGAAACAACAAACTGGAATTTAGGAAACCTTTGTTTGAAGTGAGGCTCTGCTTCCAACATGCTACAAGTTCAGACAATTCCCTTAATTTACTCCATAATTTCTCTTGGCTGTTTTCTTATCTGCAAAATGACCAAATTTTCAGACTAAGTGATCTTTTATGTTCAAAACAAAACTCACCTCCTCCCATTTATCCCCCTGAAATCCATTGCTGTTTACTCAAGATCCCAATTCCTTCCCCTCATTTGTTATTCATCTCATCTCAGCCCTGTTCTGATAGTTACAAGTCTTGTTTGTTTCAAGTCACTAAGACTTACCACAGATTTCAGAGCCCACTGACTGGATGGTTTGGACCAAACAATTCTTTCACCTGGTCCATTATAACTACCCAGAACCATCTCCCTGCCTCCATCCTTTCTTATACCCAATCCATTCCCCACAATGCTGTCATGATATCCTCAAAACCCCAAAAAGTACCTGATTGGTATTCGTCTATTTAAAATCCTTTACCAGCTTCCAAATGTCCTGAGTGAATATCAAACCCTCTTAGACCTGGAACCCACACACACCCTACCATCCTTCCTATGTGATCCTGTGTCTTGGCTGTCTCCTTTGGCTGGGATGCCTCACACACCTTTGACTGGTGACCTCCTCTACCCCAGCTCACACTCGAGATTCTCTTCCATGCTTCTTTGGTATAACTTTACATGTTGTCTTCTATGACCCGTTGCACACTCCGCTCTCAGCAGAGGGTGCTCTGGCATCCACACAGTGGCAAGGAAACGTAGTCAAGTACAGAATTTAGAGTGCAGGTCTGAAGCCAGACTGCAAGGATTCAAATCCTTAGCTTTATTTTTTACTAACTGTCACCATGGGCAAGATAATTTCTCTCCCTCTCCACATATTTAGCTGGAAAGAACGGGAAACAACATTTTAAACATCGCAGGATTACAATGAGAACAAGAGATCATGTAAATCAAGTGTTTCACACTCTGACTGGGGTAGTAGCAATAAAAAAAATAGAAAAAACAACATAACAATGATTAGTAGCAGGGGCAGCAGCAGTAATAAAAAGACTTAGTTACTACTGTGTCAACTACTGTTCAGGGAACCTAAGTATACCATCTCACTGAGCCCTCTCTACACCAAGAACTGGGTACTATTTTTATCATCATGCCCATTTTTCCAGAAAACGGAGCACACAGAAAGCTTGAGCAACCGACCCCAAGTCACCCGACAGGACCAGAATCCCAGCCTGACTCCAGAGGCTTAGCTTTTTTAAATTAAAAAAAAAAAAATTAAATCTTCACCCGAGGATATTTTTCCATTGATTTTTAAAAAAATATATTTCATTGATTTTTTACAGGGAAGAAGGGAGAGGGATAGAGTTAGAAACATCGATGAGAGAGAGAGACATCGATCAGCCGCCTCCTGCACGCCCCCCACTGGGGATGTGCCCGCAACCAGGATATATGCCCTTGACCAGAACCGAACCCGAGACCTCTCAGTCCGAAGGCCTGAGCCAAACCTGTTTCGGCTCCAATGACTTTTTTAAAGAGAGTGTGGAAGGGAGACGGAGAGAGGGAGGGAGGGGGGAGGAGAAAGAGGAAGTGAAAAAAGGGGAGAGGGGGGAGGGGGAGAGAAACACAGATGTGAGACACATTGATTGGTTGTCTCCTTCACGCACCCTGACCTGGGCTGGGGACCGAGCCTGCAACCATTGACCAGAATGGAACCAGGGAACCAACGGCTCTCTCCACTGAGCACACCGGCTAGGGCAAAAGCCTATCTTTTGCCGGCGTGCACAACAAATGCTAGATTATCAGGCAGGCAATAAACGTTTGATTAAGCAAAGGAACAGCAATACATGTAGAGATGAGGAAATACTAAAAGAAGTAACTCATATAAAGAAATGCATCTAATTTCTGGGCGATATACGAACAAAGAGTTTATTTTTCCTCCTATACTTTGGTCATGTTCCAAAATTATTGTGCTGGATTTTGGAGTTTACCCCGTGAGAAAATAAAGCCTCCAGGGAGGCTCAAGGGAAAATTCGGAAGGCGTCGTTCCGCCCAGCCGTCAGGCCCGGCCCCAACACGCTCTCCCATCTACCCGGTCCCCCTCACATTGAAGGCCAGCAGCTGCCCTTCGGGCGCCCGGTGCAGCTCGCGGACCAGCTCAATGGCCCTATCGCAGAACATGGCGCAGTCGACCCAGTCCCAAGGCCTCGTCAACTGCCAGCTTTCACGCCAAACGGCCGGTCTGCTCACGGACACAATCCTCGGATCCTGTAGTACCGGGCTCCACAGATCCTGATCTTGGCCTGCGCCTCGGATCTGCGCTTTGGCGCCAAACACGCCCAGCCAATAGGAGCATGCTGATGAGGTTCCTGGACTACGGCGGCGGTAAAGGGACATTTCCCTCCAGTGCGCCTCCTCCTACAAAGAGTCCTTCCCTGGCAAATAGGGGACAGTGGGCGGGCCTCCATTGGAACCTGTAAACTGAGGTTAATTTTCGAATTCCCAGGCGGTTAAGCTAGAAACTTTAAGCGGAGCACAGCTTCACATAAACGCATGTTGGTCAACTTCCTCTTTCCATTTGATTCATTCATTTCCACTTAAGTTCAAAGAGGTGAGCACTTTGAGGTTAAGGAAGGCTCAGCGGATTTGGCTCAGTGGTTGAGCCTGGGCCGAAGAATTAGGTTTCCCAGTCAGGGCGCATGCCTGGGTTGCGAACTGGATCCCCACTAGGGGGCATGCAAGAAGCAGCTAATCAATGATTCTCTATGATCAGTGATGTTTCTCTCTTTTCCTTCTCTGAAATCAATAAAAATTTATTTCTTTAATATATTTTATTGATTTTTTACTGAGAGCGAGAGGGATAGAGAGTTAGAAACATCAATGAGAGAGAGACATTGATCAGCCGCCTCCTGCACCCCCCTACTGGGGATGTGCCCGCAACCAAGATACATGCCCTTGACCGGAATCGAACCCGGGACCCCCTCAGTCTGAAGGCCAACGCTCTGTCCACTGAGCCAAACCGGTCTTGGCAATAAAATTTTTTTTAAAGGAGGGCTCAGAAACTTGGTGTGCATTAACCTTATGACACAGCATTTCCTTTGTTTAGTTTTGCATGGGGGTGTTTTGTTTCCCGGAAAAGGAAAACCAACTTTTATTGGGCATCTCTTATGTGATAGAGGCGATGACATACTTCATTTGCTTCTCAGGATTAACCAACCCTATGGTGGTTTTTAAGACTCTTGGTACTGATTAGGAAACAGAAGTTAGGTAACTTGCTTAAGGTCACACAGACCTTGTATTTAAGCTTTCAATTCCACAGTGCCACCTTTGGTGTTAAAACAGTCATTTTAAAATATTTGTAGCCCTAGCTGGTTTGGCTCAGTGAGTGGAGCATCAGCCTACGGACTGAAGGATCCTGGGTTAGATTCGGATCAAGAGTATGTACCTTGGTTGCAGGCTCCTCCCCAACCCAGATCTTGTTCAGGGCTCATGCAAGAGGCAATCAATCAATGTGTATCTCTCACATCAATATTTCTGTCTTTCCTTCTTGCTTCTACTCAATGGGAAAAATATCTTTGATGAGGATTTTAAAAAAGTCGTAAATAGCTCTAGTCACAAGGTCTACAGAGAGGGAAAAATGCCCTAGATTATAACTTCAATTCACATAGCCCTATTCTTATTTACATAATTATGGAAATTTTCATAACCATATTGAATCAAAAGGTAAGAATTACTGCTATAGAAAATTCATTTTTGGCTATTTTTTTTAAAAAGCAATATTTTTTAATGAGCAATATTACTTGGATTCATTCTAGCCAACCTGAAAAACTATGTTACTCTTTTGCAAATATATAGTGGATGTATGATCTGACAAATGAGCATGGAAAAGGCCTCTTTACATTGTTACTTCCTTTTCAACTCTACAGTAAGGGATAATTTAGCTAAGGATTTTTATTAAATACACAGTTCTATAGGGCGATTGTGATCCAAAGAGCAAAAGCATCTATAGCTTTCCTTTGCCATAAATATTTTTAATTTTGAACCTCAGGCCTGAGGTTCCTTACCTGTACAGTGGGGACAACGGTATCCACTTCTGAGGGGCTATGATGATTCTTTATTCCTTTAGCAACTATTTATGAAGTGTCTACTATATAGTAGACATTGTTTTAGATGCTGAAGATAAAGCAATGAACAAAGTCCTTAATCTTAGCCTATATTCTAGTGTGGGGGAAAAGCAATACACAAATATAAATACATTGATAGATATATTAGTGAAAAGCTTGAAAAAGAAAAAATTTAAAAAGGCGTTAAAAATAAGTCAAGGAAGATGAGCAGAGTGATGGTGAGAGGGCCTCTGGATTCTGAGTTAGTGTTCAGAGAAGGCACAGACCTGAAGTGGGGAAGAGAGTAAGCCATTGGGAGGGCAGAAAATTCAGGCAGCAAGAATGTAGGACAAAGGCCTATGAGGAGGGTTGTGTGGTAGCTGGCACACATGCCACCCATACCCCTCCTGGGGGCCCATGTATCAGCAAGGAGGCAGTGATGCTGGAGCAAGATGAGCAATGGAGAGGCTATTGGCTAAGAGCAGATCCAGGACTAGAGGCTCTTTCATAAACTTTGATTTTATTTTCAGTGAGATGGGGAGCCATTGAAGTGTTTTGAGTGAACAAGTGACAGGTTTTAAAAAAGACCTTTGTGGCAGCTAGGTTAAGTAGACAGAAAGGGGGCAAAAGTGGGAGCAGGAGATCACTTAGGTTATTAAAATAACCCAAGTAAGAGATGATGGCAGCTTGGTCCAGGTGACGAGAAGTGGGTGGATCCTAGATAGATTTTGAAGGGAGATATGACAAGTGGCAAAAGTGCTGTGGCAAAACTGGGGAGGAGTCAAAGATGATCCCAAGGAGGGTTTAACCTGAGGAACTGGAATGAGGGCATTGTCACCTGAGATGAGGAAGATTATGGATGGAGCTGGGGTGGGAGAAGGGTAGAGAACTCAGCTTTGAATATAATTTTAGGTGTCTGTAGGATATGGACAAGAGATACAAATGCAGGTGTTACCAATGTGGTATTTAAAGCCTGGATAACACCACTCAGAAAATAAGTGTGGTCCAAGAGTTGAGGACTCTGTGGGCAAGGCCTGGTACCAAGGACACAGTTCCTCTTACTCTCTTATATCCAGCCCTACCTTCCTAGCTTTTTTTTTCTATTAAAAAGAATTCAATGAGTATTAAAGTAAAAGAAAATTACAGTTTAGTTGCTGGATTCCCAATATCCAGCATATGTTGCTGTATCACTTAAAAGAATTCACCATTTAAATTCCAAAAATATGTTTGAACAAATATGAATGATGGTTGTGATTATTTAGTAATATGACCAATGAAACTGTTTGGCAATTTCTAAGTATCACCACAGGAGCTACTGAATTTTTTTAAAAATTTCTTTATTGATTAAGGTGTTACATTACCCTCTCCATCCTCCCACTCACCCTCTCATCCCCCTGTTGTCTGTGTCCATTGGTTAGGCTCATATGCATGAATACAAGTCCTTTGGTTGATCTTGAATTTCTTTTTTTTTTTTTAAATATATATTTTGATTTGTTACAGAAAGGAAGGAAGAGGGATAGAGAATTAAAAACATCGATCAGCTCCCTCTTGCACACCTCCTACTGGGGATGTGCCCACAACCAAGGTACATGCCCTTGACCAGAATTGAACCTGGGACCCTTCAGTCTGCAGGCTGGCACTCTATCCACTGAGCCAAACCGGTTAGGTCAATCTTGAATTTCTTAAAGAATTCCTAATTGATATTAAATTATCAGTTGCCAATAGTTTTCCCTAACACAAACGTTGAAATTCTAAAAGTTACTTTGGAATAAGTAAGTAAAACTGTTGGTTGCAGATCATTTATAAAATACCATGTTAAAGGAAGCAAAAGCTATGAAATCCAATTTGTGACACTGCTCTCTTATTTTCTATTTTTAGGATGGGTTGAGTTAGTACTTAATCTGTCTTTCACAAATGGTAATTTATCTTTGAAGTAAGATTTCCCCCCATAGCTAATTCCAATTATCTTATAAAAATATAAAATCTAAAAAAATAGTTTCAGCCCCAAAGCAAAAATTAAATATCTATACATTTGCTTCAAATTAAAATAAGACTACCTGAAAGCTTTTTTTTTTTTTAAGGTAAAAAGTCCTGGTGGGGAATGGTTATAAATCATTAGAAAAGAACTGTTACTTATTACTTTTTTTCTTTTTGTTCTTATAAATCTTTACAAGGGCATTTCCAAGGAAAGCTACAGATTGGGTTTCCAGCCTCGGCGGGGGAGTCAGAAACCCTGGGGTGGGAGCGGGGGAACTAATTACTGCGGCTACGGCTTGGTGGGTGCTCCCTTCCCGGCCACCGTCCTCTCCGCTCGGGCCATTGATCTGCCGGACGATGCGGTTTCAGGCGAAGGAGGCCCCTGCCCACGGGATCGAGCCCAGATTCCAGGGCCACCTGTCAGCGGCTCAGCCGGCCCCGACCAGAATGCACCGTGCGGTTACATCCGCCCTCTTCCAAGATGGCTTCCGGTCGGCGCCGGGGACTCTGGGTGCGCCCCGCGCAGAGCCGGGGAGGAGGCGGGCCGGGGCGGGCCCGGCGGGAGCTGGGCGCTGATTGGCCCCCGCGGTCCGTAGCCAGCTGCGGCGACTAGGAGCTGGAATGTGAGGGGCGGCAGGCTCCCGGCGGCGGCATCTCCTGAAGCGGAGGCGACTGCGGCGCGGGAGGCGCGGACAGGGCTAGCTGCGCTCGGTGGCCGGCCGTGACGGCCGCGGGATGAGGAAGCGGACGGAGCCAGTCGCCTTGGAGCATGAGCGCTGCGTCGCCTTGGGCTCGTCTTCCTCCGGCTTGACCGCCTCGGTGCTGGACGCCGACTGCCGTCTGAAGCGCAACTTGCGTTTGGCGGGCAAGGCGCCGGCTGAGCCGCGCTGCGCCGCGGACGCGGGCATGAAGCGAGCGCTAGGCAGGTGAGGTGAGGCCCCTCCATAAGTTACCGGCCTGCGGGAGCGCCCCACGCCTACCCTCCATCCTTCCGGAGGCCTCTTCTGACCTCCGACGCCCTCCCCTCTCCGGTCCCCGAGTCCCTGCATCCCTTTCCCAGGTCCCTATCCGCAGGAGCGCTCCTGCCACTCCCCCGCCCCCACGCCCCCAGGTTGTCTTCTGGCCCTCACCCATCCAGTACTCTGAACCCAGACCCCATCCCTACCCTTTCCCGGGCGAGCCATTAGGGACTCCTTCAGCAGCGAGCTGGACGAGCGTCTCCCAGGGCGATAGAGTGGCTGGGGAATCACGACTCCGCGTGGGAGAGTAGAAGGTGGGGGGAGGTGTTCCCTGGAGCGGTGGGACGCGGAGGGGTGGGCGCCAGATCCCGGGAGCTTTGGCTCCTCGCGGATCTCCTCCGCCTGGGACTCAACCCAGCACCCCTATCGCTAGGTTGGAGTGCGCGGCAGCTGACGGGTTCCCCGTTCCTCACTTAGCGAATCCTAGGCTATAGGATAACTAGTTGTTAGGAGTGGCATTCTCTGCTCAGAACGACCAGACCTTTAGGGAAAGTTAAGTGGGCTGCTGCGTCCTCGGGAAAGGAAGGATGCTCCGCATTCTCAGCTGTTGGAGGGAAACCTGTCATTCACTCTGCAGTTGGCTCCTAGTGCTTGAAATTTGTCCGCTTGAGTGTCTCCTTGGGAATCTCCGTAATGTCAGGAAATCATTTGGTTGGGTTTTCCCTTTTGTAGATAAATGCGTTTGTGTAAAACTGACTGCAAAATTGAGATATATATATTTAACATGACCAGATTTCTCTCCCATAAGCTGGTTTCTTAACCATCTCGCTGGTTGTAGAACATATTATTCATGACAGTTTTGAAAGTCCTGATGTTTCATGATGTTGGAAGAAGTTGGTGTATTCTCAGGTGCTGTATCAGAGTCATTTCAGGGCAAACTGGAATGCCCTTAATTGACATTGGGCACTTCAGTGTAAAATATTTATTCAGATAGTCTCTCTATATATACGTATATCAATTGCCTACAAGATCAGTTCATTTAAAATATGAATGTTTGGATAAATAAAAACAGTAGCTCCCTAAAAATTAAATTTTATTTTTTACTCATGACATTAAACTACATACTCCCCTAAGTAAGTGCTTTCCAAAGTCCTAGAAGGTCAGGGAATGACAGTATTTTTTTATTAAAAGAATAATGATTAGCTTTAGTGCACTTTTATTAACAGGCTTAGCATAGCACTTAGGTAGGTTGGGAAATTCTTTAAAGAAATCAAATGGTGATGCACAGTAATCTTTGGAGAAACAATGCTGATTTGATACCTCCCTTGAAAGATGTACTATATTAAAAGGATTTGTTTGGGGGACAAAAGAGAGACCTTCAAGTGGTGTTCCTGTCCACTGGATAAACAAAAGGCTCTTAGGTGGATAAAAAGAAAATTGGAGGGTAGAAAGGCCAAATTTGTGTGTTGTACCATGGCTTCCTTCCCTGTTGCCTGTAATTCTCCTGGGCACTATCCTGCTTTGTTTTCTTCTGTAGCTGGGTTTCTGCTCAACTGTCACCTCCTCAGAGAGCCTAGACCAGCACATCCAAAAGAGCTTTCATGCCACCTCTAGCCCACTTACTCTGTTTATTTTGTTCTTCATTGCATTTATCCCTTACCTGACCTTGTAATTGCCTACATACTTGACTTTGTGGGTTGTCTCCTCCTCATAAGAATGAGAGCAGGGATATTGTTTTCTCCATTTTTCATCTCCTGTGCCTGGCACATAGTAGGTGGGAGAAAATACTTGCTGAATTAATGACTAAGATAAATACCTAGAACTGGAATTGCAGGGCCAAGGTTGTGTGTTAACTTTGAAAGGTAATACCAAAGTGCTTTCCATAGAAGCTGTGGTTTGTAACCCTCTCCAGCAGTGTCAGCTGCCACCCCAAATATTGAATAGTATCATGTTTTTTTTTAATCTATTCTATTTGATTAAAGAAAACATCAGATTTGTAGCATTAATTTGAATTTCTTAATTGTAAGCTGGCAATTTTTGTGTGCTTTTATAAAGTGTTATATACTGCTGGGATTATTTACATCTTTTAAGATCCTTATTTGTTTGGGATCCTCCTACACATTTTTTTTTACCTCTATGGTGTACATGTTCAAATATACAAAAGTAAAGAAGATGATATAATGATTCTCCATGTATCCATCACTTCATTTCAACAGTTTTCCATATTTGTCTATCATGGAATCATTTATTCATCCTCTCCTCCATTTTTTCCAGGATGGGAGACTAGTCTATATTAAAATAAATAAAATTATTTCATCTATAAATATTTCATAGTATGTCTTGAACAAATAAGGACTTTTGAGATATAAATAACCCCAATGCTATTATTTATCAAAATTAACAATTTATCTGTAATTAATTTACTATGATCTGATAGTCTACATACATCTTTACAGTTGTCTCAGAAATGTCTTCTTCAGGTTGATTTGTTTTAAAATTCTGTACATTTCTGAAGTTTATTCCTAGTTTTGTTTTTGTTTTTTAGTTGTGATTTGAAATAGGATTCTCTCTTATATCACACATTGTTATTAGTTGTTATTTATAATTTTATAATTTGCAATTTATATAACCTTAATTTCTAGTAATTTTTGCAGTTGGTTCTCTTGCATTTTCCAGGTACATTATCTTGTCAGCTGCAAGCAATAAGAATTTTTTCCTTTGTTTTCTTCTTCTTCTTCTTTTTTTTTTTTAATATATTTATTGATTTTTTCCAGAGAGGAAGGAAGAGGGATAGAGTTAGAAACATCGATGAGAGAGAAACATTGATCAGCTGCCTCTTGCACATCCCTTGGGGATGTGCCTGCAACCAAGGTATGTGTCCTGGACCGGAATCGAACCTGGGACCTTTTAGTCCACAGACTGAGGCTCTATCCACTGAGCCAAACCGGTTTTGGCTGTTTTCTTCTTTTTTAAAAGGAAGGGAGAGGGATAGAGAGTTAGAAACATCAATGAGAGACATCAATCAGCTGCCTCCTGTGCACCCCCTACTGGGAATGTGCCCACAACCAAGGTACATGCCCTTGACCAGAATTGAACCCGGGACCTTCAGTCTGCAGGCTCTATCCACTGAACCAAACTGGTTAGGACTGCCGTTTTGTTTTTAATAAAAAATAGTTGTTGAGCCGAGACTGGTTTGGCTCAGTGGATAGAGCGTCAGCCTGTGGACTGAAAGGTCCCAGGTTTGATTCCGGTCAGGGGCATGTACCTTGCTTGCGGGCACATCTCCAGTGTGGGGCGTGCAGGAGGCGGCTGATCAATGTCTCTCTCTCATCGATGTTTCTGACTTTCTATCCCTCTCCCTTCCTCTCTGTAAAAAATCAATAAAATATATTTTAAAAAAAGTTGTTGAATTTTATCAAATGCTGTTTTAGCATCTATAAAATAATCATATATATTTTTCCTTCCATTTCAGTTATAGTAATAACTTTATATTACTGAATCATAATTATTGAGTCGTCAGTGATAACTCTGTTATTGTATAGTCAGCTACATTCTATTTATTTTACTTGGTAGTTTAACACTATTATTTGTGAGACTACTCTGTAATTTTCTTTTTAATGCCATTTTTATCAAGTTATTTCAGTATTTTCTATAGCTTTATTAAAAGCTTTTCATTCACTTTGTTAGCCAGTTTAAATACTTTTAAAATGATCTGTTTCTTTAAATTTTGGTAGAATTCCCCTATAAAACTACCTATTTTTTTTAAAATATATTTTATTGATTTTTTTACATAGAGGAAGGGAGAGGGATAGAGAAACATCGATGAGAGAGAAACATCGATCAGCCACCTCCTGCACACCTCCTACTGGGGATGTGCCCCCAACCAAGGTACATGCCCTTAACTGGAATCGAACCTGGGACCTTCAGTCCGCAGACCGATGCTCTATCCACTGAGCCACACCTGTTTCAGCTAAAACTACCTATTTTTTAGAATATAAGCAACTTGAATAACTATTACAGTTCCTTACCTTTGTTATTTCTTTCTGGGTTTGTTTTGGTAATTTATATGCTCATAGAAAATCATTAGTTATGTCCAGATTTTCCTCTGTACCTGGGGCTATTTTCCTAGTCTTCTTCCCCATTTTGTATAGTTCCCTCCACTTACTCCCCCCCTTCATTTAGGCTCTGTGTCAATGTAAGAAACATTAAATTTGTGAAGAATTTTTGTGAGTTTATTTGAGTCAAGCTGTTGACAATTGCTAGGAAGCAAAGTCTCAACAGACTAAGATGATGCTCCAAAGAATAGCAGTTTTGCACCTTATTTTATACATAACCATCAAAAGAGGAGATGTAAGTGGGTTACATGAAATCCACTGGTGATAGATTAGGGAGATGGAAGAAAGCAAAGTGGGGAAACCTCTTGGATTGCATGAAAAGTAAAATGATAGACACATACATCCTTTATTTAGGTGGGTACAGGATAGATAGTCAACAACATGATAATAACAATGAGAGGCTCTGTGGCCTTCACACTGGTACATTGGCTGTGCCCTGAGGGGTCTGGAAAAGGGGGAATTGCCCTGACATTTCAAAGGAATGTTATTGTAGATGCAAAAGACAATACTAGTAAACTGGCTTAGTTAAGGTAAAGATTGACTTTTGCCAGGGAATGTTCTAGCCTAGGACTTGACTACCTGCCATAAATTGCTTTCAGTTAAGAAGTTTTAATTTCAGACCATGCTTTGTGTTTACTTTAGGTCTCAGAGTTCACAGGGCTTTCTCTGAGCCTGTCAGGTGAGCATGTGGCATCTTTTTGTCCATACAGGTAATAATAGACCTACTACATATCCTTGCACCTGTTATCGGATAAATCAGTGGGCCACATTTCCCAGGCACGAGTGGGTGTGAGGTTCTTGGGGTACTGCTGAAGTAAGCATTTTCAGGAGCCCCCATGGGAGAATGAGATGCAGTAGAAGGCTTTATTTGCATAGAGTTACATTCCTCGGGTTGTAAAGTCCCATGTCCCTTAAACCAGACCTGAACAGAGGTGCAGTAGCTGGGGTTCCAGCAGGGCCAAAAGCAATGCCAATGTCTATCCAGAATGTACATTCCAAGTTGCAGCTGGGGTCTGGACAGTATTAGGCTAATTAAAGCTAGTCCATTGTGTGGGCACAGGAGAGCCAGGACCTGGCCTGCAAGTGCTAAGAAAGGGGACTTCCTTTTTTAGAGTTTAAATATTCAGGTTTTTCACTTTCAGTGGCCACACTTATTTTGGCCATTTAACCTGTTCCCAGGTGTGGTTGACAAACGGCCACCTCCCACATCACTCAGACCTTTCTAGACATGTGTCCAAACTGCCTTTGTCCAGTCTCCCATTGATCAGCAGGGATTAGACTTGGAGAATGTTAAATTACAACTTTCTAGAAAAACTGTAAATGGCATGCCTATATTATCTATTGTTCCCTTTACTCCTTTCCTGTTAAATAATAAACAGATTACTAACAGTGGTATCACACATATTAAATATATATTATTTATTAATCCTGGGAGACCAGGATGATGCTGACAGTTGCAGAGAAGTGCTGAGAACTTGTTTTGTCTAAAGAAGGTAGCAGTTACTATATTCTCTCCTGTTGTTGCCTGGCAGGAATGTGGGACTAGAGTGGCCAGATCTTCCAGTCTCTCCAGAAGACTAACTGGTAGTGTGTGTGTGTGATATCTCAGACATTTAATTTAGTTTTTTTTTCTTCTTTTTAATCCTCATCCAAAGAGAGGATATTTTTCCCATTTATTTTTTTAGAGAGAGATGAGAGAGAGAGAGAAAGAGAGAGAGAGAGAGCGCAAAACATTGAGAGAGAGGCACATCAATTGGTTGCCTTTTGCAGTCTGCAACCCAGGTATGTGCTCTTGACCAGGAAGTGAACCCATTACCCTCCAGTGAGCAGGCAAACACTTTAACCACTGAGCACACTGGCCAGGGTGATTGCTAACTTTTTAAACATTGGCAACCAGTTCAGAAGAAAACAACTTTGGAGGTCAAAATAAACCTAGTTTTGTTTGATTTTAAATTCCTGGATTTAAATTTCTTGTTATTCTTAAAGGTAAATGTTTATCTAACTCAACCTTCATTCCACGAGTGAAGAAACTAGATATTAGTTTTGATTTGCAGTCTGGTATGAGGAAAGGCTTGCCAAATGAGATTTTGTGGGTCTTTCATGTTCTTTTCAGTAACCCTGGAGTTCTTGGAAATATGCATTAAAGGCATAAATGGTCTAAATTGTACTCTATGAAGCCACTAATGAGATGTATAGGTCTGTGTGTTTCAGTCCACTAGGCTTTATCCTTCAATTTCCAGCCCTCAGGCCAGATCTGCAAGATGACTGAGATCTTTGGCTGCATGGGAGGTGGCATTGCTGTCAACGTAGGAAATATTCAAACTTGTGAAGAATATTTGTGACTTTATTTGAGCCAAACTGTCCATAATTGCTGGGAGACAAATCTCAATGGATTGAGATAATGTTCCAGAGAATAGCAGTTTTGTACTCTATTTTATACATTACAATCAAAAGAGGAGAGGTAA
Source organism: Lasiurus borealis (assembly GCA_004026805.1). Classification (NCBI taxonomy): domain Eukaryota; kingdom Metazoa; phylum Chordata; class Mammalia; order Chiroptera; family Vespertilionidae; genus Lasiurus; species Lasiurus borealis. The sequence continues at coordinate 1,490 of PVJN01001132.1, read as the reverse complement.
GTGGGTTACATGAAATCCATTGATGATAGATTAGGGAGGCAGGAGAAAGCAAAGTGGGGGAACCTCTGGGATTGAAGGCAAAGTAAAATGGTAGACACATAAATTTTTTACATAGGTTAGTATAAGATAGTGTTATCATGTCAACAATTAACAAGATGAAATAATGAAAATATTTATAGTTTCCACCTAGATGTGTTGGTTATGCCCTGAGGGGTCTGGTAAAGGGGAGTTACCCTGACATTTCAAAGGAATGTTGTTATAGATGCAAAAGACAATAAGACAGGCTTAGTTAAGTTAATAAAGATTGACTTTTGTCAGGGAAGTCTAGCCTAGGACTTGAGTACCCAACATAAACTGCTTTTAGTTAAAAAAGTTTTAATTTCAGACCATCTTTGGTGGTTATTTTAGGTCTCTGAGTATACAAGGCTACTAAGCAGGCCTTCTCTGAGATTGTCAGGTTTAGTATGTGATCCCTTTTCATCCACATAGTGATGAACCCTTGCATGTAAACAGAAGAACTGAGATATCACCTTGTTTCCTTCTTGACCCAAAGGAAGGGGCTTCATCTAGAGCTGCTAATGGCTTCACCATAACCTAGAAAGGTGGGTGACTGAGGTTAATATCTGTCGTCTTCAACATTAGCCTTCCTGGGAGTTAATATTAAGCCTACCTTCTAAATCTCTCTTTATCCATCGAGAAAATGAAAGTGTGTTCTGAGTTAGCTTTTGTAGTTAAGGTTTGCTTTTTTTCCCACCCCCTTTCTCCTCTTACTCCCCAGAGTATAGTTTGTGCCTGGACTGTGACAAGCAAAGAGGCAAACTTTGTTATGAAGCCTCAGCAAGGGCCCTTTTTGGGTCCATCACTTCCCAGTTGTGGTTTATCTTATTAAAGCCAGATTTCAGGACTCTGGAACGTGGCTCTTTGCATTTGGTGGGACTCTCCTTGTATGTGTGCTTGCTTCCCAGTTCTTTTCAGCTGGTGTGTACTCTCTTCTCAAGAGAGTGTTTCTTCTACAGTCACTTTGAGCAGACACTGCTCAAATGTGAGAAATATTTTGAGGTAGATTAAAAGCTCCCAAAGACACTTTCATGGAGATAGCTTTAGAAAGAGGTATAGAAGATGGGTCATTTTCTCAGGGTATGTTGACAGTGACAAAAACAGGATGCTGTTCCAGACTTAGGGTCTTCCTCCCATTAGAGCACTATTCTTTCCAAAATGAAGTCTGTAGAAAAATTTTCTATAATAGGATCTTGAAAACTGACAGATTAGGTTAACACTCTTTACGCAGAGATGGTGTTAAGCCCGGAACGCAAGCCGCACTCACAGAGCACCAAGAGACGATCTCATGTAAAAACAAAGGGGTTTATTCAGACCAGCATGCTGGGGCTCACAACATACTCTGAAAGCAGAGCAGAGGCTGAGAGCCTTGAGTTGATACAAAGCTGAGCTTATATACTATATGACAAGCAACAGGATTATACAAGGTCAAC